>PNEQ01042625.1:0-18310 GCA_003012365.1 Medauroidea extradentata | reverse complement strand
ATTACTGTAATTTTGTGCCAGATAGAATCAACTTTGTAATCATGTATTTTGGAATGTAAGTGCAGGCTCAGGGATATCTGACTATCCACTACATGTAATAATTTAAATGTTTCTATCTAGTTTTTTTGCTTTGGTGGTATTTCAGTGTGTGCTATGGCAACCAATTAGTTTTGAAGTTATGCTAGAAATTTTATATGTTGGTCTTTGTTTATTGCATTACGTAAAGAAATATTGTGAAATTCAAATGTATGGTAATACTGTATTGTAGATGTTTGGTCAAGTAGGGAGTAATTTTGAGCTATTGTGATTTGTGTATGTTTAAGTTACTATACTGATTGATAGTTAGTAAATTCTGCGTCATGGTGAGATGTCTTTGTGCTGAGGTATGTGTAAATTAATCTTCAGTTGTTTTTGTGGTACAAAAAAAACTTCATATTAATTGGGGGGTTGTGAAGTGTTCAGCCACTTCCCCATCCTGTTTAAATATTTATAAAGTGTTTTTATTTTCTTATTTAAATTTATATTTAAATCTTTCTTAACAGGCTATATGCCATTTTCAGGGTGAGTTTGTCAGGTGTCCGGTGTGATGCAACAGAATTCAATAACCTAGTAATTGGGAACATGTTAATTTAAATTCACCTTTTCAAAATTCAATATAAATATAGTCAAGGAATTTTAAAGTAGAGTCATTTGATTATTTTCCTGGCTTGTTTGGTTTCAAATTGACCACAGTAAAATTTTAATTATTTTTGTAGATATAACCTTTTCTTGTATTTTGACCAATTTTTGAGTTTTGGCTATTTTAGCTTATTATTAATTTTTCCCTGGTGAAGTGAGTAACTTCAGGTGTTGCAAGCTTCTCCAGGCTGTAGGATTTCTGGCGCCGACGTTGTGGTTGATCACTTGCTTCATGGAATTCTCTCCATGACGTAGGTTATTGACACACGTAGGTCAGCCATCACAGGGGGTTGCTTAGGGTATTGCGCCGCGAAAGTAGTTCCACTGTTGCGCACTTTTTGTCCCCAATTATTATATTTGTGTGGATAAACAATTTTATTTCAATGTAAAACGTATAAACGGAAATTTTGGAATGGTTTGTTTAATGTTTTAAGGGTAATTTTGCGGGTTTTGTTGAATTTTGGATACTGTTGTATCACTCCGCCGTGTGCGCTATTTGTTACCATGTCCGTTGCCGTGAGAAAAGAGTGTGCGTTGGGCGCTGGCCCGAGGAGGAGGTGATTTGCAGGACAGTTTGTGCCGGGCGCTGGCCCGAGGCGGTCGTTAGTTGTAGGAGTTTGTGCTGGGCGCTGGCCTGAGGCGGAGTTCAGACATGGTAACGCCGGACAGCTGACGGGTTTATTTGTGATGTGTAAATAACCGCCCTTTGTAAACATCTGTCAAAGTTACAGTAATAAATCAACAGTTGACTGAGTAAATGAGTTGTTATTGGTGAAATCACGATGGTTAGTCAACCCTGAAAGTAACGTAAACTGAGCTATCCGGAGCACGCGCAAACTTCACATAACCTCAACACCCACTGCAGTAGACTACAATAACAATAGACCACACATAAACACACAGCAGACTCAAAGGACGCGTCACACAGTGCTTGTCGCTCGTGTTCACAAAAAAAAACTTAAAAGAAAAAGTGTAAATAGCGGGAAATAGAAATATTGAATGTTGTAAACAATGGGAATGTTATATTGTACAGTACACAGAAACAAATGGATATAAAACAGGACAGACAGTAATTGGTGTAATTAGCGGGGAAACGTAAAAAACGGAAAAGCAAAACCTACCAGTCTGAGCTGCCTGTGTAAGTATCCAACCCTACAGTCTAAATACTGTTTAAAATCCACAAACCTTATTTCTTCTGTCCAAGGAAACTTTCGCTTTGGAATTTTGGACTTCACAGAATCCTTTTTCGATTCAGGTCCCTCCCCATTTCCATTTGAGTCATCGACAGACCTACATGAGTGAAAGAAAAAAAAAATTGTAGATCAAAAGATCTGTAAGAATAAAAGTACACAATTAACAAATAAAATATAAGCACTATTCACACAGCTAATGTAGTCAAAAGCCTGCATCCTAGCCTGGCAAACTAGTTCCACATTTAAATGTCATGACAGAGATAACCAGAGCTACCACAACCATGTTTCAGTTTTTTATAACATCACAAAACCTGCTCACTCATCACCCGACTTTGGTTTCTGATATTTTACTCGTAGTTCTAAATAATTCACAAATTTCCATAAAACTAAAATATAAATTTGTGTAGTGCATAAATAGACTACCGGTAATATCAATTTTCAGTTATCAGTAAAACATGCTGTAAGATTATCAAATTTAAAAAAATTCTTACAAAAAGTATTTTAGTTCTATTTAGTCAATATTTATAACAACAGGACACAGGATTAAAATACCTTTTATAAAACAGTTTCAAAGCTGAAAAATATTTTCTACATACTACAAAAGTTGACATATTTATGCTCCAACAACCCAACAATTCACATGGCACGTACACCAATTAAATATCTATGTTGTTTAGTTAACATTGATAGCTCGTAAATCCTCCCTCATTAACGGCTTTGCAAATACTGAAGTTAACATATTCCTTTTCCCGTTATTAATGAAGCACATGTCCATATAGATACTAACTACATATACAGACATCCTAAAGGCTTTTTATTTCATTTGGCTGTATGAGAAAACATCTCAGTGAACTTAAACTAGCAACATACACATGACAAGCTGAAGTTGCAGACAAAGCTTTGTTTCTATAAACTCGCTGGGCATTTTTCTGTTATTACGTACCCAAGATATTACTAGCTTCAACTCTTCCAAAGCACATTTTTAATTGCAGTGCAAAGATAAAATATCAGTTCTAAACTATTTAGTACTATGTATATAAATTAGTGATATTTCCCGGTCTGTTACGTACACACAATGGTTTACAAGAATCCATTAAACTATAAGGAAGCATTTCAAATAACTGAAACATTACATGTATTGTATAGAAGTAAGCCAACGTAAAATTATTTTACTATATTTATTAAAAGTATAAACGACACAGCCAACAAAAGCACTTAGAATTTGTTAGTTACGTAATAAAGCTTCAAAATCATTCAATCATACACACACATTTAATTATGTACTCAATCTTAGCAATCAGAAAAGTTTTGTTTTATTCTATAAATTTAGTCAGAAAACCCAAACCAATTAGAAGAGAATTTTATGTTAGCATCATGAACTATAAAGAAAGCAAAAAGAGTGCATAAACCAAACACTCCTATATTTTCAAGATGTATATTTCATTCCATTCAGATCCAGGATAAAACAAATCAGTAAGAAGAAATGTTGCTTTTCATAGACAGTTACAAAAGCATCAAGCAAGAAAAAGGATTAAAAACATTTACAATTAGCAAAATGAGGATACTTTCAATGTTTCCCTTAAATATGTACACCTACACCATCACCAAATTGAACTACAAAAAAAGTACAGGAAAACGTGTTACCTCGACATTTTCTCATAACCAAGCTTAAAAAATTTTGTACAATTTAAACTTCAACTTATTGTTTACATTGTTAATTCCATGTTAATGAAATTAATTTTAATTTATTTTGTAGAAGGGAGTTATCAACTGTGCAGACACAGGACTAGATTTTTTATTCCAGCCAATGTTAAGTTCTTTTTATAACACAAAGAATATTAAATTATATAAAATCAGTACTTTGCAGAATTCTGACATTCATTTAATTCAGACCTCATGACATAATAATCAAAAAAATTCATCCAATAATTCTCTATCAGCAGTTTCTGCAAAATCCCTCTCACCTACCAACCATATCTGGTCACTAAACATGCTGTTCTGTCTTGTCACGTAAAAGCGTTTTATTTAAAATTACAAACTAAAAAACAACCAATACATACAGCACAATAGTACATACATCAACTAAGCACTACAACTTCAGTGACAGCTGATAATTTAACAAAACAATTATTAAGATTTTAAGTATGCTGGAAATAGGCCGCTAGGCTAACAAAGTAATATAACAGACAGCGGTACAAGTACTTGCAGATGATACTTGTAAATAGGTACACACACATGAAGAGGTGCCATGTCTTGCACCCGAGGAAGCCAGTTTGATACTGGCAAAACGTCGCGACCGTGCTTCCGCACAATAAATACGTTGTCTCTTCATGTGTGTGTACATTTACAAGTATCATCAATAAGTACTTATACCACTGTATGTTATATTACTTTGTAATCCTAGCAATATCTCACGCCACTCTTAAAATCTTAATTAATTTTTTTTTGTTAAATTATCAGATGTCACTGAAGTTGCACTGCTTAGGTGACGTACTGTAGGTACTATTGTGCTGTAGTGGTTGTTTTTCAGTTTGTAATTTTAAATAAAACACTTTTACATGACAAGATAGAACAGTATGTTCAGTGACCAGTTAAATGGTTGGATGGTTAGGGGAGAAATAGGGATTTTGCAGAAATGGCTGATAGAGAATTATTGGATGAAAAGAAATGGTCTATGCATGAATTTTTTTTATTATTATGTTATGAGTTCTGAATTAAATGAATGTCAGAATTGTGTAAAGTACCGATTTTATATAATTTAATATTCTTTATATTGTTATAAATATAATTTAATATTGGCAGGAATAAAAAGCCTAGTCCATTGGAAAATAACTACCACAAAATAAATTAAAATTCATTTAATTAACACAGAATTAACCATGTAAACAATGAAGTTGAAGTTAAAATTGTACAAAATACCTATTTACAAGTACCTATAAGTACTTGTACCTCTGCCATATTAATAAATTAAGATTTTGTTATAAATGGGCAAGACTTCACCTGTGGTCAAATTATTCTGCCTCTTGCACCTCAGTGCAAGAGCAGGGTATGGCGCAGCTGGCTTTGGGATGAGATTGCCCATTATCAGAAATGATAAGTCAGTCGAACTGAAGCTGCAGTGGCATCTGTGTTAATCAACTAGGAACAGCTGTGAATACAGAAGACTAGCCAAGGGATTGACACTGTTTATGACCAGAGTGCCTTTCACGGACGGGCTATGTTTAAGTGCGGCAGTGTGTCAGCCCAAAAACAGTTACATAGCCAACAGACCACGTGCAAAGTGTTGATGGTGAAATACAGAAGCAGATGGTATACTCAGGAAATATTGTACTTGTGTAACTACGTATATGACAGTAATAAGCAAGATACACCCTACGAACATTATAATTTCTTAACCATGAATTATACGATATTTATGCTAACAAATTGAGAATAAACGAAATGCTGGACTAACAAAAAAGTACAAAATTCTGACAAATTACACAAATAGTAATACTGTAGTTATTTGTTTTTGACTTAATTTTTTTCACGTAGAACAGCCTACACTAAAAACCACTACTGTACATAAATGATCAGACGATAGTAAACACAGAAACAAGATAGGTCCCATCACCAAGCATTGCATGAAATCTGTAAATGGCAAATAATGTAACCATCACTGAGGACTGCCCCACCTACTGATGTATCTCTGAACAATAATTCATAGGCCTATGACCCAGGAGTAACATTGACTATGATATCGCCTATTTTCAACCTATCTCCCGGCAAGAACGTAAGCTTGTCTTTGCCCAAATATAATTTCTTTCTCCTAACCCAGCAAATCTTGCACAAGCTAGTACGGAATCTATTATTTTGTGACATGCCCATAAAATAAGTCTGGTTGATGCAAAAGTGACTCCTGATGTGTGAAAAACTTTTCTGTGACAGTCTACTACTAGCATTTCTAGACCATAACTTCCTGAACTAGGTACCGTATTTGCTGGTGCATAAAACAACTAATCTTACACATTCTTAGCCTTCAAAATTTTTGGTAACTGAAAATTTGTTTGAAAATTAAGTTGTAAGTTGTGGAATTGTACGATGTTACAAGGATTATGTTTTCAGTCACAAATCAAAACAAAAGCCACATTTTTTGATCAAATTTTATGTACTCAATTTCGATGGGCATTATAATTGTGACAATGGCCACTTTTACCTCATACCGAATTGTGTGTCACTTTGCAATCAATACAACTCGAGTGTGTGCCTAGACACTTTATCTTGCCAGCACGCAACTTTCAAGTGAAGAAAACTACGATTTAGATACAGTACCACACAGTCACGTGTATGGGCTGGTGGGCGACACCAACACACATGCATTCGATGACCTTGCAAGCAACTGCTGAGCCCAGTGTTGCCATGTAGCGCGCGGCTGGCTTCAGTCAGGCAATGTCTAGTAGCGCATGGTGGGCAACATCTGATGTCGCCGGCCACGTGTTATTGCTGCTGTGCATTTCCTTGGCACATGGTCATCTGGAGGGCAGTAGTAGCTTATGCTATTGGCTTGTGTGTCTATGATTTTTATATGCTGTACTGGTAATGAAAGCATTAAAAATATTTCAAATAAATATGTATGTTACTGATAAAGAAAGGTCGGGAATTAAAAATATTTAAATTTACTTTTTTCAAGATTTTGTAGCATTCATGAAAATTAGGACTACACAGATGTACTCTCCAATCATTAATTAAAGTAGCGAAAGTTTGTTAAGTATTATAAGTAAACAAAAATATGGTGAAATTATTACTCAAATAGTCATTATATAAAATCAACAATTAAAAAGTATATTACATTAACTGTAATTACAATTCTGGATAAAACCATTTAATATTAATTAGTGACTCCTTTTAGGCATAGAATCGCCATGTCGTCATATTAATTAAGTTGAGGCTTTTAAAAATACGGTAAAATATTACAAATACTCTTAAAACTCGTCATTTAGCATAAAATTACATTTTTAGTGGTTAAAATATATTTCTGTGACTTTTAAAACAAGTTAAATTTACCGTTAATGCAATTACCATAAATGTCATACTTCGTACGTCACAGTACCGTCAAAGCCATGACTTATGCAGGGTTGTCCTTTATTCCGGCAAATACAGTACATTATTTAACTTTTAGATTTGTATCTTATTATAAAGTGATGCATACATTAATTATAAAAAGTTTCAGAAAATCCAATGGGTTTTTTAAGACAATATAAAAAATTACAATTATTCATTACATATTTTGCCACTAAATAATTAACCAGTGTGAACCATTATCAACATTACCAGCAGGATTAAACATACAAAAATTCAGCACTGCGAATAATTCTCCAGAAACCCAAACAAATTTTCCAGGATTGACTTATTTTTACAGTGACTTACAGAAGCTTCCAACTATCAAATTACTCAGCAGTAATTAAATATCCGTGGCCCTGTTAAAAAAATCTTGTACGGAAAAATTTTTGGTACAGTGCAACTCCAACATTATTCTACCCTTGCATACCAACAAGCTAAAGTAGAACCACATTACAAAATTCCTGGAAATTTTTTTTCCATACACCATAATGCTTTGATTACCTGCCTACAATAGTATTGAATTTTTATTTCCTGCGTGTAACTTGTTTCTTTTACCGAAGGAATAGCCACAACTTTATTCCAGTAATATTAGGGATCATGATCCTAAGACAACAATCATGAATCTACAGAAGACCAGTGGGAGTTATTGTTATACGTACTTTAATTTTTCTAATCACTGTATTTATGATGTGCAATTGATTTTTCTATAGGAACAGGGTACTGACTACCAGTAACTCAATTACAAACTGACAGAATGTACACAAAATTGTGAACGTGGAAGTTACTTTAATGAAATTACAGATTTATACTTTTAGTTTTCCTAAATACCATGCAACAAGTTTTTCTACAATTCCTAGAAAAAATTTATATTACAGTTCCACTGTACTGTGTATAACTCCAATAAAATATTTACTTTGCAATTCCTCAAACATAACAAAAAGTAGTAATCCTACTAAAAAATAATAAAGTCACTTGATAGCTTATATCCTGTTGCTATGGAAATTCCATCACTCTCCTCACTTACCTTACGCATACCAAATAACAGTAAAGGAAAGCTTACTGTATGTTTACTGTGTGTACCTGTATTATGCATGGCAGAGGTGTAGTGGGTATAATACAGGAGTGGTAGTATGAAAATGCAAGACTGTAATAAATAAGCATGAGATTGGTTAGATTATTTGCAGTCTGCAAAACTTGTGAAAGAATGTAAAAATATTTGATATACAGTAACTATAGTAAAAAAAACATACCTTCATTCTAATTTTGTTAAGAAAACTGATAGCCGAAGGTGACAACGAAACAAATTTTGAGATGAAATACCAGACTGGTTATAAAATTTTTATTCGCCTAACAAAAACATTAATGCCTGTTCATTTGCCTACTTAATCACGCCATGTTTTAATACATAGGTATCAATGAAAGATATATATGCACTGTAATTTTTACATCTTTGAACATTATAATTTACATTAAAACTAAATGTAAACTTACTTTCATAAATAAAATCATAAAAATGCAGTTTTTATATCACTTTTATGAAAAAGATGAGAGCACAAAATTGAGTTCTTGTTCAGTTTTCCAAAATATCACAGACTTTTTAAATTTTCATCTCATTACGCAAATGTCATATTCGCACGACCTTACACTCGAGTTCAGCACGCCGCAAAGCATACAAAATGAAGCACAGCAACCCTACCAGGAAAAAATTCTAACAAAAAACGCAGTATTGAAAATAGAAGCACAATATGCATTAAATAATGTAAGTCTGGATTTCGTGAGAGAGGCAACTTTATGAATACATTCTCTGGGGCTATTAAC
Organism: Medauroidea extradentata; assembly: GCA_003012365.1. Taxonomy (NCBI): domain Eukaryota; kingdom Metazoa; phylum Arthropoda; class Insecta; order Phasmatodea; family Phasmatidae; genus Medauroidea; species Medauroidea extradentata. The sequence goes on along the minus strand of PNEQ01042625.1, from coordinate 9,521 downwards.
AGATAACTAAACAAAAATAAAATATCCAAGCAAAAATGCAGAAAGTCACTAATTAAAATTTATTTAACAAGTTAGAGTTTGGCTAAAGTGACCAAATGTGGTTTGCTTTGCTGCAGTCAACTGTTACAGTCACTAATAATTTCTCTGATCATGAGCGCTCCGTTCCTAAAAAAACATTGAAAAAAAACTTCATAACACACACACATTGAAGTATGTATACAGATTTAATTGTGACTTGTTATTCCCATACGCAAATCCATCCACTGGCAAACAAAAATAAACTAAATGTGCAATGTATTACTTCTAGACTACATACTGTATTATCATATACTTGTGTGCGTGTTTTTATTATACTGGTGTGTCTCGATCTTAAAATACCTAGATGCTCATGCAAAACTGAGAAAGGTGGTTATAAGAAGTCACGAGCTGAAGCAAGGTAGGTTTTCTCAGCCAAGTGATGTGCATCACTTGGTTATATCTAAACATTTGCAAGTACGTAATTCACGGTTTTAAAATGGCAGGAATCCACATATTGAAATTTTTACTAAATATGATGTCAACTGCACATTTTTTACGAGTTGATTTACTTATATTACGCATAATATCTGTTCCACGCTTATTTCTTCATTATTTTGAACACTTAGCAATCAGTACTCATCATGATTTTGGTTATGTCTACGGTTCTCGTTTTTTTCATACCAAGTGACCAGTTCTGTCTGCTAACAGCAGTTTACCTGCATAGAAGACTGCAAACAGCAGCTTACCTGCACAGAAGACTGACAAGACGTAGATGGAGAAGCCCCTCTTGTGACTTCTCGGACACATGTAAACTTTGAGTCTCTCTCTGCATGTTTCAAGCTGAAATATTTTCCCGCCACCCTACCCTAGTGGCTTTTATAACCGCATGTGTCCCTACTCCCTTAGCTACAATACTCAGCAGTACAGTGAAACCTCGTTACAGAGTATGGCTTATAACACTATCTTCCTATAACATCAACTTTTATGTGCATCATATCTCTCTATAATACATGAACAATTGTCTGGATATAACTGGAGAATGGCAGAAATTTCTACTTATTTCACTATAAGAAGTGATATGGGTAGTAAGAGTCATATTCTAAGCAAACGTTCCAGTTCATCTCAGTGAAGTTAGTTCAATAGGACTAAGATCAGGGCCCTGGGAGGACAGTAAGTTTATTGAATCTTACAGTCCACAACCATGCCTTATAGCAAGAAGCACTGCCACCCCAAAAAAAACGGTTATCATCAAACTCGTATTTTATTGTAAGACTAGCAGCAGTCACTATTACACGGCCCATACAGTGCCTCAGAGTATTACCAATAGATTAAGTCCAAATATTAAAAACAATTTTACTTTGCTTAATTAATATAAAGCTTCGAAATATAAATTTTCGGATTTCATTTATAACTTAGAAAATTCTTTAAATGTACGTACATATTTGTTACTTTGCACCAGTACTTACAACAAAATGCTACTTTTTCATCTGTTTTCTTCTACATACAGTATATATTTTTGTTTATGATATAGTAATACAAACTTGTTTTGTAAGCTAATGTTTACTACATGTGGCAGAGTTTATCTAGTTAACTTCTTGCTCACATATACAGTCAGCCCGCCTAATACACAGTATTTTGTTCCATAAAATCTGCGGATAACAAAAACCGCGTATTTTCAAGACACCTTAATAACCTACATAAACCACCATGTGCATTTTATATTAAAAAATTTTAACCCCTAAATCCACGTACTAATATATTTCCGTGAGGTACAGAACTTTAATAATCATAAAAGTGTCCCACAACATTTAAATATAGTAAAAATGCTACGTCACGTATGCAATGCGGCGCATTAGATACAGCAGCAACCACACTGCGAGGCTGCGAAGACTTGGCAACAGCGCGCACGAGCCAGGTGGTCTGGCTCAGGGGTCTGACACTAGATAGGGCCTGCGATCTCCTTATTGAGCACTAACGATTGTTTGATACCAACATTGATATGGATCCGAAAAATACAACAAAATTGATTAAAATCACTTTTTCGGTAATATTTACTCAACTCATGTGCACGATTGTGTTAGTTGCACACAGTTAAGATTAAATTATAAGGATTATAAGATAAAAAACAGTTTCCGTTTAAACATGTAATACGATAAAACATTTTGCTCCATGCGGTTTGTGAGCCTGGTCGTTTCGATTCTATTATATTTGTCCATAACCACGTGTTGGTTGTGTGAATTGCTGTTTTTTCTAGTTTATAATTACTAAAATGTGTTATTTGAAGGCGAGTTTTTAGTGTTTTATATATTTAGATAGTTACTTATTGTTTTGTAAGTGTGCAGTATTGGATTTACAATGCGAATAATATGTGTAATAAAATGTTGAGTGCCTTGCAGCGAATTCCCTAACCAAAACATTTCCCACAAAATTATTTTTACAAACTCATGCCACTTTTGATCCGTACAAATAAATTTCGTAAATATACTTTTACATAACGAAGATATCTCAAGAAATGTTTAAATCACGCAGTATAAAATATTTAAAACGGCAACATAACGCTGTTAACGGCGATAATTTGTAGGGACAAAACAAAATTCTTTTGAAAATTCAATTGACTGAAAACAGTCATAAATAAAGGAAATAAACAATTATACACAGACAAAACTATCAAATAGTGTTTTCTAGGCATTATATGCTAACACTTCAAAAAGTAAATAATAAATTGAGCAGGTGATTCCTCGTACGATTTCGAGCTGCGTGGTTGGCAACATATAATCGTTAGTGAGGCCAAAACGGCCCTGAAAATGAGACGTGAGGCTTAACCTGGGAGTGCCAACTCTGTCCTTTATATGCTCCTTGGTCTGGCTGATGTCGCAACACGGCACGGCCTAATGCACCACACAAGCTCTCCACCCTACACTGCGAAGGACGCGCGCTGTGCGAAGAGGGTGTGTCGCCACAAGAGTTGATAGAATTGTATTTGATAACACTATTTCTCGCGTGTAATGCTTACTTTATCTGTGTCAACCAAACATATAAAACAACAGTGGAACAAGCACAACTACGATTTCATGGGCGTTAATATTTTGCAATTGTCTATAAATATTTTTGCTTGTATGACGTGCATATAAATTACAGAAAAGAATAGGATTACACACATAAAATCAGAGACCAGTAAACATGTGTCCATAAAGCTTATCTACGAAAAGAAAACACGCTTCAGACTACTTGTGAATGTGACTTAAGGCACCACGCACACTGGAAATACTTTATAGTCCTCAAACTTGACTAAAATCAGCATTTTCACGTGGTTGTTTCTCAAGTTACATGTAATAGATTTGTACAAAATTGAGCTATACCTACAAGTACATTGGACTTTGCTACAGTGACACATTCAATAAAATGATAGTGTCATTGCTTAAAGTCCCACAGTAAAAAGGTTACGGCGGGAACACTGCGTGTGCGTTTACGACTCTGGCCATAAAGGCAATATCACAATACATGTGCCGGCTGGCATCGCTCGTAGTGCATCGATTTTCACCTCACACATACAAAGATACCCTTCACCAGCCAGCCGCCTTAACGATGTTAGCAGTGTGCCGTATCAAATACGACACGACTTAAATAATATACATATTAAATTTTTTATTATTTATGTTTCCTAAATTCAGGCAAATTATATTTTTGTGTGTTGTTACTAACTTGTTTAATATTATATTAACAATAACAAGTGTTTTTGAGTAATTTTATTTTATTAACAATATTTCAGAAAGTTCACTTTCAATTACAGCTATTTTTTCTTGCTACATTACTTCGAGCCTACACTAGTCGCACTACAGTGTTTTTTCTTAGCAGGATAGTAGCTGCTGAGCTTTACATTCCTCTGTCAGTTGTTCTGTCGTACCTCCGTCTTCATGCCACGTGCTGCTGCTGTTGCAGTGCGTGATTTCTGTATTTCACCGCGTGATTTCGATGCAGTTTATCTTCTGTTCACGTGATTGTCGCATGCTACTATGCTTCAATGCGCACTTTGCCAATGTTGGTACTGTTGCTAACCATTTTCGATGCTCTTTTGTTCAACGTTTCTGCAACTTCTTCCGTTGATTTTCTTAAGACTTTGCCATCAACCACCGTATCGTCAAGATGAGTGGGTTTGGTGTTCCTGCCTTTTTGGCAGATCTTGGCACTTGAGTTGCCATTATTTAACCTTTTTTTATAATGTAGCTAATCAATATTTTTTGACGTAGTAGAAAACTGTAGTGCTACATTTTTTTAAAAATATTTTATTGTGGTTGTTTCATCTATAATTTCGTTAAGTGATTATCTTCGCCCTCGTCTGTGAGGGTTCGCGTCCAGGCCGATTCTCAACCTGGATGATTCTCGTCTTGGAATATTCACGTCCCTGCCAATTCGCGTCTAGGCCTATTCACAAGCTGGACTATTGACGAGCAGTCCTGTAGTCTCTACTATAGAAGTTTAGTCTTTCTGGCCTATTTTGGGGCATTTTCTTCACCTTTTCGTCTTCTTTGTTTTGCCGCTATAACTGGGAAACATGAAGCTACCCCAGCGTGCTGTACACTTGTACTGCGAGACTTTGATCATATAAGCCATAATTAAATTTGTATATTTTAATCTATAAATTAACAGCTGTCAGTTATCTTTTTTTTTATGTAATATTTGTACGTTTTTTTAATAATTAATTAGAATTTGATAACAATTTAAAATTTTATAAGGCCTAACGTAACGGATGCATCCAATTTACTTGTAATTTTTTTTTATTAATTTATTACGTCATTGATTCGGACGTACAGTATTTATTTAGCCTATAGAATGGGCGTTTATTGTTCCGATAATTTTATTGTGAATTTAAGAAAAAAATAATTGTATAATCAATTCACTATTTTCATTTAACTGTGCCTGCAAGATTTGGGCTTTTTATAATTTCAGTACAATTTCAGTACTAATGGACTGTTTATTCATCAATGTCAATAATGTTGTAAATTTTATTTAACAAAAATAAATGAAATGAAAACAAAATATTTAATATTGGAGTAAAAATTAAATAATAATTCTGAGCAACCACAATTTTCAGAGTTCTCATTTAATATATTTTCATATTTTCCTCTGGTGTGTATTGTTTACTATGGCGAGCGAGCCTATTTAGTTATTTAAATAATTATTTTTCTTTGCCCGTTGCGTATGGTAACCCAGCATTTATTTAATCTTTCATTGCTTCCACTTTGATATTGTTTGTTTACAACAGCTTCCTCTGGTTTTTGTGTGTTTGTTAATGTGCCACCTTCTGTTTTCTTCTATGTTTTTATTGGTGGGCATTTTTTGTGTTTATTTGCCAGGGACTGTTGTTTTGGTTTTACGATTAATGACTATTTTAAATAATTAATTAACCTACCATACGCACCCAGCGCAGCAGTTTCAATTTTAATACGGCATCACTGATTACACTAAAATAGACTTAGCACAATTTCTTTCCCACCCACAAATAAATATTTTTTAAACCTCTGTAAACATAGGTAAGGCCAAAGTTTTAGTGGTTTTCAATTAAATACAGCGCCACTGATTACACTAAAAAAACTTGGCGTGATTTTTTCAGCCGTTTTCGGTGCAGTTCTAACTCTTGTACTTATTTGTCGTACTTTATTTTGTGACATACGAACAATACACACGTTTTTTCCCCCATACCTGCGGCCCACTTTTGTAACAGACATGTTTTTTATTAAATGTAGCATTTTCACTTTGTCAGTCAAACTAAGAACTTAGCGATCTCTCTTCAGTTTAGAAGGATCTCTACAGTCTTTCTTTCTAAGAAACATTACGCTGCAGGCCACGAAATTGTGTGTAATTGCATACTTTACATGCACTTCAACGCCGTGCCCTACGTGCGGGCAGCAAACGGGCAAAGAAGACAATGTAATTAAATACACGTGTATGTCCTGCGTGGAAGCAGTTTGCGAGCAGACGACATGGCCATTGGGATGTATCAAATCATTTTGTTTTGTTTGGAAGCGTGCGGCGTGCGACAGGATATATGCGAGTGAAGTACCGCCGCCGCCCACACATTAGACACAGCATCGCTTCTTTGCCGCTCTCGCCCGCACCCCATCATGCTAACGATAATCGCGCGCACCTGACCTAGCACATTGCGTAATAAAACAGATAACAGGAGCTGACAACACAAGACTAGCTGATCTCGTGCACTGCAAGTAACACGCTACTATTTCGTGCGGCACACAGTCGGCAGCGCGGACGAAAATATTAATTCTTAAGAATTTCATATTTATATTAAAATTTCTTTCCTTCAATTTTCAACCGCGGTTGGTGAAAACCGCGATTACAAAGTCCGCGGATAAGGCTGTATAACGATAAAAAGAAAAAATATTAATTAACCGAAATAGTTTTTTTGATAAAAAAATTAATGTGTAGTAAATGATTATGATACTATGAAAAAGTTAGTTCGTAGTTTAAAAAAAAAACAATCTATTGCTAATATTTTGGAGAGTGAAGAATATTCTAATTTCGATAAAAAAACAATGAAAAATATAATATTTCCCATTTGGAAACATTTGTAACAAAAAGTTTAGAGAAACTGAACATGTTTAACTGGCAAATTATATTAGCAAATAAAGTATCAGTAATAAAAATGTTTTCCATGGGACACTCACATTAACATTTTCATCAATGGTCTTACTTACATAACTGTTTAAAAGGTAGCAATATTAGCGGTGCATTAGTTTTTTGATTGAACAGATGTAATTTCATGCAAACAATCACACTGGATACGCACTTTGGTCACGTTAAATTAAAAATTATGGACTACAAGAAAAGCTGAAAACGCTGTTTCCCAATGTTTTAGCCATTTTAATTTGTGTTTTCACTCTTTGTGGAATAGCTCTAAGGGTCCGTCTTGCTAAGTGTTTTGTTTTTTTACATTACTAAAAATTAAAATTATTAACTTCCATGCAGCAAACTAATTTTATGCAAACAAAGAGTGTTAAACACTACATCAATGTACGTATGGTAACTAGGTAGACGAACTTTCACTGCCACAACTGTCATCGCTGCCACCATCTTGTCACTATATTGAGGTGCTGTTATTGTGCACAGCTAGGCTTCGAGTGCAAAGTGTAAAATGATAAATGAATATCAGCGTGAGTATATTTATGGCCAAAAATGTGACCTAGTTTAGTAACACGCATCATGTCACCACGCATGATATGTAAATTGACACAACGCCGCTAACGTAATTTTTAGACGCTCGCTCCCCTCGAGATTGTCCTTTTGAGGTTAAGCCTAAATACATGGAATAACTCTAACTCAGGTCCATTCAACCAATTCAATTAAATTCTTACCTTAATTAATGATGCCACTAGTATGTAAACAAAAGGGTTAATTATGTTGAGCACGCTAAGACGTATTTATGTGTGAATAATTCCAGACGGAATAAGAAGGTTGTAAAAGCAGTCCAGTGTTAACTTTTCACGTGCCTAAATGAAAAAAAGACTTTCTCCAGTGTAGCAACTTGTAAAACCACGAGGCACGCAACAAGGTTAATTCTTATTAAACATATACAGTATGACTATATTTTCATTTAATTACAGTATATCTCTTTAACGGCATAACATTTTTAAGTAAACCTGAAGGTATCTTTGTGCATAAATTTCGTTAAGTACCACGTGCTTGTATTTCTGTAGAGAAATATGTGGGTGTTAAAAGTGGCATGCCTGCAGCAGCTAACACCCTCGCCTCTGCTCCGCCATATTACCACCCACCTAACGGGACTTTTTCCCACCAAGACCACCAGTACGTAAGGAGAACATCTTGCCCAGATTTTCAGAGTACGCTGGCAGCTCCTCCGAGCTCCTAACTCTCGACACACACACACACACACACACACACACACACACACAGTCCTACCCTGGGGCTGGCTTCTTGCGAAAGGAACCTTCCATTCCACCGAGGCTAATTCTTGTGTAGAGAGACTGTCAAACCACCTAGGCAACTTCTTGGAAAGGGAGACCCTCGAACCACCGAGGCAACTTCTTGTGAAGGGAGACCCTCAAACTGAGGCGACCTTGTGAAGGGAAACCCTCAAAATCCTCAAGGCGACTTCTGTGAAGGGAGAACCTTGATCCTTCCTTGCCTGAACCCACACACTTTAGGCGTGCCGGGAGGCTGGGACATAGGTGGCGCTGTCACACACCTCCCGCGTCACACACTTGCATAAGGTAACATACCCTATATTCATGCCCATACTAGCTGCTGCGGAATGAGCTATCCAGAAACCACGATATCTAGTAGTCTTTGGTCTATGTCGAGATAACCATGTACGTAGAGGCTCACGAGTATAAGCGCAGATTGTATATCTTACAGCATCCCAGTTGTGGAGCAGTGTTATAGTAATTTAGTGTAAATATTCCAGTGTAAATACTGTATCAATATTGAACAAAGCCAGTGAATGTACCGTGTGCTATTTTCTTGTGCAATACACATGTGATATCCAGTTACTACTTAATTTTTTTCAATGAGTGTAACACCCGATGTTCTTGAAATCCACATCAGAGAGGAAGATATCTGAGCTTTACAAGACCCTAGGGTGAAAGCTGCACACGAATAACAATGCCAGGCACGCTCGCCGCCGCAAGCACATCACTTACCCTCACCTAAGAAAATACCGGGACCTCAGTTGTCCTTCAAGGAATTTTGCTGAAATCAATGCCAGGCCCTTACAAGTTTGCATAAACAGATAAACAAAGAGCAAATACCCCTCAGTGGAAAACTGAGTGCCAGTAAGCGCAACAGAGACTCTCTCAGTCGGATCTTGTGGTGCATAGCCCGAGGGCCTCCTGAAATCTCCACACCAGACCATGCCGCCGCCGCCCAGGCAAGTACAGCAGCTCAAGGTAGAAGCACGCTTTGAGGCCAAGCCCCTCTCTGACCGCAAACAACGACTCCTCCGAGAGCTCTTCTAACAGGTGAATGACAGAGAAACCTGTCCCTTAAAAGTGAGGCACTCCGCCCCCTTTGTGCGACTGATGCGTGGCTCCCCTCGGCTTCACTCTCCGGGACGCACATAAGTTCGACCCAACATTCCCCCAGTCCCCCTTCTTACTGTTTCATGCCGCAAGTCTTCCGCCACCTCGGAAACACAACCCGCAATGCAAAGGGGTGGCATTGAGTCAAAATATTTTGTATAGTTTGTCAAATGTTGAAAATATCTGTGAATGTGTGTTCTTTACCATTTATCTTTTTTAACATTTTGAAAATCTGTGAAAGCAATAAAATCTGTTATACAGTAAACTCTCGCCAGTCCGTAGTTCGAGAATCCGTGGTACTCAAAAATCCGTGGTTTTCTCAAAGCAATGTCCGTTTTGATTATTGCAACGTGCTGCGCCGTGCTACACTGCACCTAGCTTCTTCGCGTTTGTGCTGCGCTGTGCCGCGCTGCTACAGTAGCAAGCATCTAACGGTACTAGTAGCAGCAGATG
>PNEQ01042616.1:0-26508 GCA_003012365.1 Medauroidea extradentata | reverse complement strand
CAAAACGAAGATGCAACACTTCGCACAACATACGTTTTTCGTGTTTCACTATGATCGCCAGCGCTAGAAAATGTGATCGGTAGCGCTTCAAAGCTGTTCTTTTACTATAAAGTTGGTAGTATACATTACTTGTACCCGCTTCTCTATGCTTCACGGGCGTGTATACACACAACAAGTTGCGTAAATATGTAAACAGTGATGGTAATAGAAAAAACGTAAATAAACACTTAGAAAGGAAAAATCCGGAAGATTGTTGCACGTTCCCGTAAATCGTACACGTACATCGTTTTCCGTACATTGTACGGATAAATCGTACAAGTTGGCAAGTCTGCGCTGCCCTTCGACAGATCGTGTCCGCAAGAAGTCGCCTGTCGCATGAGAGAAAAGGCCAGAATCAGCCTCTACACAAGCCAGCAAAGACGAGTCTACGTCCAAGGCATTGGCCTCCTTTCGGGCCCTAGTGCTTTAAATTGCTGCTTTCCGCCGCCTCCCGGCATAACGACTTGGCACAGGGTGGTTTTTATTGTTCTTTCGAGCAATAAAAACACAGTTAAACGGACCTTCCCTTTTGTCTCCTTTAGCTCTTCACTCCCTGTTCCTTTCTGTTACCCACTCCCAATTATTTTCTCTTCGAGTATTCTGCAGTTTGGGTCTGTAAAGTAAGTATACTCTGAGACCGGAAGCTAACTCTTGTTCTGGGAGACTGTCGCCCCGTTTATCTACCCCGTCCCCAGCTTCTCGTCAGCGGTGGGACAGCACTACACTGGGCAGGTTTCTCAGAAAGGAGGTTCACCTCACCGGCATCCGCCATTCACGCCTAACCAGAAGCCAGAAATCGTGGCTTGCCTTGAGGAACCAGAGTTCCGTGCGGGAAACAGTGGCTGGGACAGCTGCCGTGCTTTGCATTGGACTCAATAGTTCCTCAACGTGAGTCACGTCTTCTGGATTCACAAGTCTTATTTTTGCTTAATCTGTTGGCCTTTTGGAGCCCTTTAGTTCGTTGATGCAGATACTTTGGACACCTGCTCTCTTTTCAAGTAACAACTTTCTCTTTACTCCAAAGGTAATCTAATCCAGGTATGCCCAAGCATAGGGCAGGCAAAAGACAGGCCGCTTGTGCCAAGCTAGCGGAGTCAGAAAAAGAAGTACTGGCCACACCACGCTGCGACCTCCAACACCGAGACTTCCAGTGTGTGGCTTCACACTTGCAGCTCGCCCGGGCCAACAGCAACAATAGAGAAAAGGGAAATCAGCTACCTTTTTAAATACCCTGGGTTAGTCCACGTCCTAGTCTCCAGCTAACCCAGAAGTAGACTCGTCGTTGGGTGGGGAAGGCTCGTCGACTTCGCCCAACATTTCTACTTCCCGACCCTCATCACGTGGGGTGTCAAGTTAATCCCAACACTGCATACAACCTACTTCTGTACAAGCCAAACCACTGCACTAACACCCAACATCATCCAACACATAACAGATAAGTACTCAAGTGGCTTCGGCAGCTGGATGGAATGTTGAATAGCAAAAAGAGGAGGGAAAGGTGATAAAATTGAAACCTTAACTTATGGACTACACAAAAGAGGACTAAATATGTGAACCTGGAAACATGCAATGTTATCAATGACTAGTTTCTCCACTCCCAACCATCTTCCATGTCTGATCATATTCTAGGTACAGTTTTACTTTGAAAAAATTATATTGTGTGATTAAATATCTTGCGATTGCTAAGGGTACCGGTAGATAAATTAATCTCAAAAGTATGAATTTTCAATAAAGAAATACGTACTTGCAGACACGTACAAAACCACTCAAATTAATATGTAAAAACTTAAATAACCCCAAAACAGTGCTGAAATTATAACTTTGGTATAAAATAATTGCAGTAGGCCTATTACAAAATGTAATAAATAAACTTTAAGTATTCATTTGCAAACTGGGAAAATAGCATTATTAAAAACGCAGTTTTAACAGGTTAACAAAACTGTGGCAAAATAAATTACTCAAGAAAAAATTTCCAGGCATTACTGAAAAAAAAAAAAAAAACAGGCTTTGTCATAAATAGCCTGGCTTTTTTCCTCAATAAAAAAACTAGGAAGGGTTGAGTCTTGTCCCAACCCTACTTTTAATACAGAGATGTTTTTAATTAACAACCTACTCCTTTATTATCAATTGGTCAACACACAATGTTCATTGGACACAGCATGGGGCAAATCAAGGCTAGACCTAAACCATCACACATGATCAAAACATGAGAAAATAATACGAGAAATGTGTACGAAACAACCTTCATTACTGGTGATAATGGTGTTTAAAGCAAACTCTTCACAACCGTGAAAATTCCCTGATTTCCCTGACAGAAAACAAAAAATTTCCCTGATTTTTGCAAGTATGAAAACAACATTTTGGCATTTTATTCAACACATTTTTTAATAAAGACAAATATTTCACGTCCTTTCTGGCACTACTACTAGTGAACTTGACACAATATTTAGCAGAAATAACTACGAACTTGACAATGGACCATAATCACACCTACATAACTATGACATTTTTAAAAAATAAAAATGCTATAATGCTCTAAAAACTCTATCATTATATTCCTTCCTATGACTTTTGCGGAAGCTCAAATTGCACAAGGCAAGAAAATTCCCCGAAATGTCTCGGACAAACCAAAAATTCCCTGAAATTTCCAAGTGGCCACAATTTCCCTGATAATTCCAGGTTTTCAAGGTTTTCCAGGTGGGTGGCCACCCTGTTACATTAATCAGTTACAGATAATGAAATCAACCCTTTTACAAATATATGTCATACAGTAGACCCCCCCCCCTTTACACTTTCCCACACTTTGCATCTAGGCCTACTTTTTGTGGCCCCATTTGATGATCTTAAATTTTCCTCTTTTTACACTTTCCTGCATTTTATAACAATTTGTCCAGGTCCCCTGAGAAGTATAACAAAAGAAGTTCCACTGTAAAGCCATTAGCCTAAGCAATGTAATATATTTATTATTAAGATAATTTAAATTTGACGTTTTGTTGGTAATTCGAAACATAAATAATATATAAGTAAAATTTTGAGTTAATTAATAATGCTGGCAGCTAATTGGCCGTATTTTTGCAGCGCACAGACGTACTATTTCCAACAGACAAAACTATGTACAGGTAGTATCATAGAAAACAATAACGCACTACATAGGCCTAGAGTTCCGAAGCTCCGGGAAAAATAGGGAAAATTGTTTTTTTTTTCCATTGACGTAAAAATGGGAAAAATTTAATTTTTTTCATCAAGGCGAAAAATTACAAAAAATTGAAGAAAAAAAAGGAATAAAAATTATCTTACAGATTCTGAATTACAAATCTGGATGTTTAATAGAGCATCCCAACCTTATATTGCAGTACAGAGCTTATGGCTCGCGATGTTGCCAGATAGCAGCCACGTTACGAAGTTCAGGAGGTGAACTACTTCAGAGTTTTTAGCTTTAAATATATTCTTTATTATTCTAATTGATATTACAATTTGCATAGCATCACACTTCAAAATATGCAATTAGTAACTATTTCTATTACTTTAAAATAAGAAAAAATTCTCATACGCCACTTATATTAATTCACTACAATGAATTGCAACAGGCACTTCATTAAAAAATATAATTATCACATATCTTTTAATCATTATAGCTACTGCTGATGTGAGATTTCTTCAATTTTAGTAGCATCTGTGTGAAGACAACAATATGGTTGGCCTGAGGTAGAGTTGATTATGAAATTGATCATTCAAAATCAATGTTGTGTGGGAACTGAAAAATATGTCTGTTTTTTACCCTGTCATGGTCTGCTACAAATTTAAAGTGTGAGAGGGGGGTGTTATTTAGTTGGACGTTTTTACGTATCCTGCAACAGCACACGGCTTTAGAGGAACACGGGGGGAAATGGGGAAGAAGTCTGCGAAGGTCTTTGTTAAGAAACCATTCGAGCATTCGCCTGGGGTGGTTTTGGAAGACCCTGGAAAGCAGAAATCAGGATGGTCGGAGCCAGGTATCGAACCCGGGTCCTCCGTCCTCCATGGCAAGTGTTTAATTACTGCTCCACCATGCTCGGTTATCAAACAAAAGAGAGTACACTAAAGTTCTGCCATGATGTCAACTTGGGCGTATCACTCTCATTTCCACTACTTCTTGATAATTACATCTTAAACCTAAACGAGACTATATTTATAATGTAATATATTTACCTGTATTGTTTAAAATTAGTATGTATTATGTAGTTTTTCAATACTTAAGTTGAAGGTACTAATTTTTGCCAGTCAAAAAACTTACCGAAACCAGGTATATTATTTTGTCAAGGAAAGAAATTAAACGGCGTAGTAAAACCTTATAAACAAAATGTTTGAGTTTTATTACTGAAGGGTTGTTTGAAATATACAACCATAGTCCAACAACTAAACTTCTCAATAGAAGCAAAAAACAATGTGGCTTGGATCTCGTAGACATTACAGCTTTCATACCCTGGTAGTATTAATTTTATGTAATTCCGGTACTGAGAAAATAATCATGGTACATTAATAGGAAATCACTGCTAAGAAATGTAAGCTAACAATCACTTATTATTGGACAATGGTGGTTTTTAACAAGAAGTGAAATGCATTTAAATAATCTTGGCAAATTTACATAGGTATGACTAGTAAAGAATGAGGAAACTACAACTCTATGTCAAAAATTGACACAATATCAGTAACTTATGTATACTTTTTCTTTACTAAGGGCAGTATTAAATGTAGGACAAAGAACAGTGTAAAAAACAGTAGTCACCTAACATTACGAAATGACTAAAAATACAGACACTAAGCACACACCTTGATGTATTGTCAATTTCACAACAAATTATGTTTACTGTTCTTCACTACTACTATTGTCATCATTGTATATGTCCTCGCCATCCACAGATTCTTGTACAAGAGACAAGTCGAGATAATAGTCCTTGTTAGCTGGAGTCTGCAAATATTTTACCAACTTATAATTTTCTTATTTTATATTCTACAAACTAGGTAAGAGTGAATGGAGAATAGTTTATTACATATTTAATGCATTGTAAAACTTCAGTCTACATCATCCTTCCATATTTTATAGGAAATTTAAATACAGTGACTTAATGTAGTTATCTGTATTTTATTTTTATTCTATTAAAAATGTAAAGAAGAACATTTTATCTCATTTATTTTCTCTTAATATCAGTAAAATTTTTAAGAAATGTTATTTCTAGTCATGTCCAGGGTCTACAACACTTTTCAGTGATTGACGTAGCACAGCTTTCTCTTAATATGTAATTGAAAGATTTGAATTTTAGCTCTCCCGCAGAAAAAAACCAGAACACGAAAAGAAAAACAAAGCTACTGCATCCTACCAAGGCCACCTGGCCATAACGACAAACATTACACCCTATCTCGAATATACGAGAAACAACAAACTGCGTCTTTACTCTTCCTTTCTGGAACCGGGACCAGTGACCACTGATATAAACATTACAATTTTAAATATATTATAAAATTACGATTATACAAAATAATTCACCAATAATTAAAAACCCCTTGTCCTGCAATGCTACAAGCTTTCTTAGCCTAGAAGTTGCCATGTACAGATGTACAAGAACAAGCTCATCCTAATTACATAAAAATTTTGGCTCCTGGAACAAGGCAGTTTACTTGAAGGAAGAATGGGCCAGGCAAGAGGATGCACATAGGCGCTCAGTTAATTACTTTTGAGAACATAATAGTCAAGGAAGGGATGCCACCATGACTGCAGCCCCACAGCTTTATTGGCTGCCGTTCCTGATGCCATCTTTCCCTGCCTACACTAGACGTTTTCAAAGTATTTTGCACGCATGTCTACAAAACCAAGCCCGCCCAGCATAGTGTTTTGTTTTGAAATATTTTTCGTGGTTATTCACTCAATCAACCTAGAGGATGTCATTTAGACGCCTGTGCACCTTCCGGCTAAAGCTAGAAAAAAATATTTTAAAATGACTGTGAAAGAGTTTTAGTTTTAACTTAACTTCCCTTAAATGAAATATTGCAAGGAAGACAAACTACTGCAGATAGTATCCCACACTAACGGCTGTGTTACAATTGCTGTACCGCTGCTTAAGATGATGTAAAACCGTAAGAGGGATAGAAAGCTGTCACATTCTTACAGTGTGTTTACAGTTATTTCTATACGGCTACTTTACAGTCATTGTAGCACTGGCTTAATCTACAAGAGCAGCATTTTTTTCTTGCAGAATTAAAAGTATGTGAAACCCCTTTCCTCCCTTCAATATTATCATAGAAGGAATTAATGATGCACTATATTCTTTGTGTTGCTTTCTTCAAGCATGGTAGGCCTAATAAATAATAAGTTTTATACCCACAATTGGGCTAACACCCGGTGGCGAGCAGATTCCTCCCCATCCCCAAAGTTCCAATCCTCCAGTCCCTTCCTAAACCTTCCAACTCCCATCACATTCACCAACCCCTCCCGCAGTGCATTCCACTCCCTCACTGCCCTCACCATCATCTACTGTCTATCTCTCTCCACTCTCCTCTGAATTTTCCACTGTTGCTACCTTAGCCCTTAAAAGCTCCCTTAGTTAATTTTCATGCCAAACTTCCCCATCCCCCCTCCCCATTCATCATCCTATACAACCTGACCAGCCTTTCCACTCTCCTGTCCAACAGTTTCCATCCCAATTCCGTCATCATCACGCTAGACCTAAAGTTCCTTTCCTCCTCACCAGCCTGACCCTGCCTTTTCCATTTATTCGTCACCCACCTCGCTGCCCTTCTCTGCACCTTCTCCAGCTCCTGCACATCCACGTACTGATCCCACTCCACGGCAGCATATTCCAATACTGGACGAACCATCGAACAATACGCCTTTCCCTTCACCGCACAACTAACCCCCTCCAGCACCCTCCCAAGCAGTCCAAGCCCTTCTTATCTTTTTCACCCCTCTGTCCAACCTGCTTCGTCCACCTAAGATCCGCTTGTATCACAACCCCTAGATACTTATATTCTGTGGTTTCATCTATCTCCTGCACATCCAATATGTATACCTCTCTACTCACCACTCTCTTCCCAGTAAACCCCACCAACACGGTTTTACGTACATTACATACGTACATGGTTATTTTTGCACATCTTTCCTTTGTTCTACCATTACATTTTTTTCCATGTTAATTAAGCAGTTTAGGGTAAAATTTCAATCCAGATTGAACCTTAAGTGGACTGTGAATTCCACATCGAAATATTAAGACTATACACATTTTGTTGTGGACTGAAGTAAAAATGAAACAAGATAATCTACTTCACTTGTTAAGGTGGACTGAAGTGAAGAATCCGGACTGACATTTTACTGCAAACACTGGCTGGAAAGAAATGAAAATGTGCAGAACCAAGCTGGCGCCATATTGCGTTGTGTGTTGTGGTTAGGTCAAAACAGAACAAATTATAATTAAATAGAAAGTGCTAAAGGCAAGTATTTGTAAAGCAAAACAGCTTTTATAAAGCGAAGAAGCATGAAGAACAGCGTTATTTAGAGCAACATTTATTTTTGCCCGTCATCTGTTCTCTGCTTTGTACTGCCACTGATAGATTGCATTAATGTTTTCAGTCCAGGTTGACTCCAACTTCAGTTTTGTTTGTAGTTCAATATGGATTGTAATAATTACCACAAACACATTTAGTCAATCCATGTTCTCTATACACATTATGAGTTTACTCCATTCCAGGTTCAATCTGGATTGAAGTTTTAACCTAAACATAGTAAATGCGTGTCCTAAGGCACACAGTAGAAATACTGAATTTGTGTTGCTATCTAGTAAAGTGAAATCTACACTTCGCTATGTATAGAATAGTAATGTTACAGGAAACTACAATAGCATAATGTCAGCACAGCAACCACTCGTAGGTTATGAATGAAATTACAGACTTTTTTTTTTAATTTAATTTTCCTTCTTGCAACTGAGCATCAGCCCTGTGGCAAAGATTAGCTTAACCTACCTCTTCTCAATTTTCCGACCCCATCAACCTTTTCCTAAACTCCCTCGCTCCCATCACCTCAACCACATCCCTAGCCAATTTATTCCAATCCTTCACCGTTCTCACCATCATAGTGTTTTTTCCTCTCTCTGTCCTCTTCCCCACCCTCTGTATCTTCCACTCATGAACTCTCTTCCCTTGAATATACCTCTCTGTATCTTGTCACCCAGTTGTGAAAACCCACCCACCCCCCTCACCCACTTAAACATCCTTACCAACCACTCCACTCTCCTCTCGCCATTTTAATGATCGATATAAGAATTTCGAACTTCGCTAGCTCTCGGCAGCAATAAATACTTTCATATATGAAGGAAAGAAGAGTTAGCAATCCAAAAATTGTTCAAAACGCAGAAGAGTTGATATAAAAATAAAACCACCAGCTCAAACCCTTGCTGTTCGCAAACACGTAAACTATAACGTCACATTTCTATCCGTAGCAACTACTGCACCATGCGTCAACAGTTATTTCGGCCAGCTATGACCACACAGCAGGTCATGACTCATACAATCAATACCAATTAATAATAACATTCCCACAAGTAAGTACATATAAAAACAGATTACTTATTCTATAAATTTTAACTAAGTTAAGTCAAAGTTGCTTACTATATACATACATCGACAAAAATTCATACAATGCCGGCACTATATACCTCAACGTGCTACGTCTCAAAAGATGTTACAAAACTGCTTTACTAAACGAAAACATGGATTTTTACAAGCCTATGAAAACCATGCATAAATAACTTAAATAGACAGTTGGACCACTTACCAAACAAAATTAATCACAAGCACAATCACGCAGTGTACATTCACAGAAAAACCAAAAACACAGCAAGGCGGACCAACGCACAGATGACAGGATGTTAGCAAAGATTACATCTGTGACAAAGATTAAACGAGCAGTTTTTGGTGAGGGGAGCTCTTACCACATCTTTACTCTTACCACATCGTTCCACTTGGTTGAAAATATTGCTCACATTCTGCACCGGTTGCACTTTGAAAAATTAAACAAAAATTCAAATGTCACGCGAATGCTTGCAACGTGTTCTAACATTTTACAATTTAACAACTAGAAGATACAAGACTTCCACAACCGTTAATTCTACTACAGGTTAGAAAGAAAATATGTTTTCTTATTGAAGAGCTTGGCACAGGGAAAATTTCTGCCACTAGTTTCGCTTCAATCGCTAAGAAACCAGATAAATACGAAACCATAGTAAAATTACATTTAAATAAACTTGGAAATTCTGTTAGACAATTAATTAAAATTTAAAGTGAAAAGAAACCGATTTCACATTTTGAATTATTATTATGACGTGTGCCGTGGACGCCCGTTCTGCCGCCATCCTTTTTGGGCTGCCGTGGCCGTGTCCCGGCCACGTACTCTCTCTCCCCTCCCCCCGCTACAGCAGGACATAAGGCACTGTGCTTCATCAGAGTAGATGTCAACACCAATGTCCCACCCTATGAAGGTACATTATGGTCTACAACTAGCAGTTTTGGGCTAGTCAAATTCGTTTGCAGGGCCTGCAACGTATTTGCTAGTATTTTCAACAAAATCTAAGACTGTCCCAGACCATGTGAACATGTTTATGACGTCGGGGCGCTACCCGCCACGATGCAAGTCAGGTGCCTAGCCGCAACAGGCATTATGTAAATAGTATCGTTAGTTAATCAGAAAGCATACCAGAATACACTGTAGATTTGCATGATTGCTTACAGTACTCTTTTTGAAAACACTTTGAACATTTTGGATATTATATTATTGCTAAAGTCATCATGATGGCAAGGACACTTAGGAAAGCCTGCCAAGAGTGTTTTAATTTACTTTTTGTGTTCTTAACATTTATATGCTCCTTAAGAGCAGGTTTGATGCATGTCTTCTCTTAATTCAAGCAGAATCTCACTATGTATTTAATTTTTGAATTTAATACGTATTTTATTCAAACAATGCTCTCAGAGATTGTCTTACAAAAGACTGGCAGTTATATTTATATTTATATGTAATGGACAGAAACATTCTTAAAATTATTTCTTTACTTTTTCATGACTTTTGGTTTTGTATTTCTGTTTAAATTAGAATGTAAGAGCAAATCCACCACGTCTGGCGGGAACGCGGGCTCCCGGGTCCCCGCCTGACGCCATATTGAGTTAGTCTTCGCCCCGTCAGCGAGCAAGTAGGTTATGCGCGCGGAGTGCGGTCACGTCTCTCTGAGGTCCCTCATATTTAGTGACGTAATCATTTAGTTTTTAATAGTTTATTTAGTCTACCGGAAACTTTTTGTGTGTCTTCATGGCCTCAGGGATCGACGCGCGTCAGGGCAGTGCTATTTGAGCCTCCCTCACAACTTTTCACTTAAGTCCATTGTTGGCCGATGCCACTTTTCACAGCTTTACTGATTCGCTCCGAGCGAATATTTTACGTATGGTCAATGGTGGCACTGCTCGAGGGTGTTTCAAGCTAATAAACCGCCACGCTGGTTTCAATTCACGTCAGTGTTTTCCTCAAAGGCAACAATGACTTTCTTCCCCTCCGCACTCTAAGGAGCCACAGCAACCAGAGTCGTCGGGAGCAGCGCGTGCCAGGTAGGCTAGCATGCAAACCACCACGAGGACTTCCAACACAGACAAGCAGCAGGAGGGCCAGGTAACATGGCCAACAGGCCGTCGAACCACACCAGATGTCAATCTCAGGTAACCTCACGTCGGGCACATCCTTTGGTTCCCCTGAACCGACCCTGGCCTATCCTGCGCCGTGTTATTTGGTGCCCAACACTTTGGCCAGAAAACGAGGCCAAAACCTTCATTTTCGAAACTGAACTAAACCTGCCTACTCCAACCTATATTCAAGCTCAAACCTTCTTCTTGCAAAAATTGTTTTCAAAATTTGGATCATTTTCCTCTATCACTATTGTTTGTGCATGTCGCTATTCCAAATTCCAAATCTACCCGAAAACTCTTCTTTTGGAACTTGTACAGGCCTTTCGCCGTGTAAAACCGGCACCTTTGACTTAAACAAATCCTATCCTGTGCCCAGGAAGACGCCGGAGCACCCGGAAACAACCTGTTGTTTGAAGCAGACGTCTCAGCGGTTTCAAGACAAGCATTGTTGCGATACGTACGGTAAAACACCCTACGGGCGAGGGGACAGCCGCGTCGCGATGTTTGGGACTGTGAAACGTGAAAAAATGGATTCCGCTATTGTTAACTGGCAGACATCAAATGGTGCAGAAGAGGTACTGTGCAAAAACTGTGTACGTCCTGTGACTGCAGAGGACCCATTTTCATTGACCGTCACTTGCAGGTGCGATGACGTGCGAATTGCATTTAAAGTGCGTGAGCAACAAAGGTCTGTGGACTGGGACCTTAGCAAAAGCGCAATTGCACATCTGTCTTGCGGCAAACGCACTCGTTTGTGCCCAAAGTGTGTCAGACCGTATCAGGACAACAATGCGACCGTAAGCAGTGACCATTGTTGCCAGTGTACCGACTTTAGGCTGCCAGAACTTCCACAGCCAACTTTCAAACAGAAACTGAATAAGTGCACGTACCGGAAATGGTGCAACGGACAGGGAGAAGTCTCACTCGCATGCCGCGATTGTCTTAGGCCTTTCCATGAACAGTGCATAACTGCGTGGGAAAAACAGACTGTTCGCGCAGACAGATGGTTCGCTTGTGATTATTGCCAGCGACAGAAATTCGCTAACTGCGATTGTAGGAGACCAGCCGCGTCTACCGTGTCTACCACGTCTAATATATCTACCGCGAGAACAACAACATGGGTGTCAGAACACTTTTCGGAAGTTACAAACTGTGCTACATTGTTACAGCCACGAGCCACGAGTACAAGACACGAACTCAGTGAACTGGAATCGTGTGCGACGAGTGTGTTTGATAAGGACGCGCGGGAACGTCATACCCGCCCTACCTTCCCTTCTACCGCGCCGGTCGACACAGCTGCGTGTGACGTCACAGCGAGGCCACGTGCGCTGGCTAGTTCAAGGTCGCGCCCAAGGGAGGAGTGGAACAGCGAACAGCTGGTCTCTCGCGACACCACAACAAAGCATCACACGTGCGCTGGGGCGCATAAGACTGCAAGTAAGTTCCAGTCACTGCCAACATTCACCGGCTTACCAGCAGAGGACCCATTAGCCTTCCTACAGGACTGCACACAGCGCCTGCTGCGGTACCAGGTCGAGGAGGCAGACTGGCCGAGCTGCGTGGGCGAGCGGTTACAAGGTGAGGCAAAAGCATGGTGGCGAGCAATTACACACTACGGTCAAACATGGTGTGAGTTTAAAGTTGCTTTTGAACGCCGTTTCAGTAGTACATTTACATCCTTACAAACACGCAGTAGATGCTTGTTAGCAGAACAACAATTAAACGAGTCACTCTGTACCTTTTTCACAAACAAGATCAGCATGTTAAAGAAGTACTATCCAGAGATGTCAGTACGCGAAGTTTTGGAGGTAGTAGCCTAAACAGCTCAAAATAGATTCAGACCTGCCTTAGCTTCCCTTATTCATGTGTCTGAGGAGGATTTCTTACGTTCAGTTGTTGTCCTAGAGCAAAATGTAGTCGAGGAAACACCGCTGCGTGACCGCGAACGTACCTTCTCGCGTGTTACAGAACCACGCAAATCTGGCACAGAACAGCAAAACCAGAAACAAAATAAACCAGTCAATGCAGAGCAGAACAGTAACCACAGATTTCAGCCCCGTAATAATAATATTAAGGGCGAGTGGGTCCAACCAGACTATTCGAAACCACCCAAATACCCATGTCATTATTGAGAGGGGAATGTTTTTCATTGGCATTTTGAGTGCCCGAATAAGGCAGCAGGCAAACCTATGCTGAACCAGTCGGGAAACGGCAAAGCGGGGTAAAGGGGCCGGACGCTGCTTTTACCCCCGGAAAAAACAAACAGTTCCGGACTTGACATACATTCAGAAGTAATTTGGCCAACTATACAGAACATGAAAAATGCCAACAATACTCAACATAGTAACAAGTGTAATCATGTGCATGCAGTTGATGTAAATAATGTAAATAATCAGAGTGCAAATTGTCAGTGTCATGTATGTCTACACAACGTGTCTGTCAACAATGTTGTGTCACACAATGCTACGAACTGTGGAACACTCCAGGACGTATGTCATCACAAAAAAACTACATATCAACATTCAGGACTACCAACTGCGGAATGTAAACAAACCATTTGTCAACACAGAGTTGCCAACTGCGGAACAATGCACATGCAAACAAAACATTAGTCAACCGACAGTGTTACCAACCACTGAAACCATATCAACATGTAAACAAAACACGCAGATTCAGACACCGCAACAAATTCTACTTAATCAAGTACAGAATTTCAACCATGACATGCTACACATACCAGTCATTCTGAATGGACACAAATGCAGAGCGCTGATTGACACAGCCGCGTCGCACAATTTTGTACGCCCAGGATTTATTGACCCACAGAATTTAAAGACAGCTGTACGTACACTCAAACTGGCTACAAATCAACAGACTAGCGAGACGCTATGTGAAACAGAGATCGCAGTCACCATACGCGACTTCACCACAACCACAACAGCCTTTGTCACGTCAGATCTACATGAAGACGTAATATTAGGTATACCATGGTTGACGGAACAGAATACTGTTGTCGAACCGGCAGCCCGTCGAATACATTTCGGCCAACACGAGCGACGTACCGTGTACAATCTGGACCCCAAGCCGACCCACACGGCCACACATGTGCTGTTGGATGAGCTCGATCACGGAGTACCAGAGCAGTACAGAAAAGCAATGCAGCGAATGTTGGACGAACGTAGGGATGTTTTCGCTACCACAGACCCTCTCCGTAGAACAGATGTCACTCAGCACCACATTCCACACACAGGAAGAACCAATTTTCACACCACCTCATGGCTACCAACCACGTCAATGCCGCATCATCAAGGAACAAGTGTAGGAGATGCTAGCGGAGGGAGTCATCGAGCCGACTCATAGCCCTTATAATTCAGCTATTACATTAGCCCCTAAAAAGGACGGGACGTGGCATTTCTGTGTCGATTTTCGCCCAATTAATCGGGTCACACAGAGCGCACCGCCACCTTACATTCAAGTCAAAGGAGCGCTAGGAGTTCTCGGGCGTGCCAAAATACTGTCGTCACTTGATCTTCGTAGCGGATACTGGCAGGTATCGGTCGCTCCAGAAGATAGACCCAAAACCGCGTTTACTACACCAGACGGCAGGCTATTTCAATTCTGCGCTATGCCTTTTGGGTTAAAATGCGCACCAGCTACCTTTCAAGCACTCATGGTAAACGTCCTTGACAGCTACATCGGAGAGTTCGCGCTGGCCTACCTCGACGATGTTGTCGTCTGGTCAGAAACGTGGGAGGACCACATACGCCATCTTTCTCTCGTGCTTGAACGCTTAGCTACTAACGGACTGACCTGCACAAATCAAAAGTGCCATATCGGCAAAGATTGCATCAAATTCTTAGGACATCTAGTGGACGAGGAAGGCAGCAGGCCGACACCGGAACAAATTGATTTGATCAATAGTCAAGCAGCTCCACGAACTCGCAAACAATTTCGTAAATTTTTTAGACTTGTAAACTGGCTCCGAGATTTCATTCAGGACTTTGCTATTGTCACAGCACCTCTCACGAGTTTATTGTCACCAGCAAAACCGTTCAAATGGGAGCTAGATCACCAGCAGTGCTTCGAACAAATCAAAGCCTGATTCTCCGGTTGCCCCAAACTGGCACGACATGACCCGAGCAGACACCTATATCTGCAAACCGACGCTAGTGAACAAGGCCTAGGAGTGGTATTGTACCAGTACGGCGACAACAATGAAAGACGTATCATAGACTTCAGCAGCGCGAAGTTCGGCGCTGTTCAACGTCGTTATGACGTGAACGAACGGGAGTGTCTTGCCGTCACCTGGTCAGTAAAGCGGTACCGCCAATTCCTGGAGTACCAGAGATTTACGCTACGGACAGACAACCGTTGTTTGGTATGGCTCCACTCCATGCGCGAGGCACGGAGCAAGTTAGCTCGTTGGGCACTGTTTCTCCAGTCATTCGATTTTGAAGTACAACATGTACCTGGAGTCGAAAATGAGTTAGCAGACAGCCTATCACGATCTCAATAGGATGTGTTCGCCTATGATAGAGAGGAATGGGATGAGATCATGCCACCAACAATGCATAATACTGGAGACGGTAATCCGGAGTGTAGCCGAATAACTGTACAAGACAATCTCACCCTTGAAGCACTGAAGAACCGCGTCGTAGCTGCACAGTAACAATGCCCTGTGTCACAGCAACAAGTTAACAGATGTAGTAAGGGCTAGGTTCCGCATTGGCGTGTCATCGACGGCGTTCTACAGATACAATGTCCGGCATCCAACCCAGCCTGGAAGGTGTACGTGCCAGAAGCAGAGCAGACCACAGTCCTGCGGTTCGGCCACGAGAGCCCTTGGGCGGGGCACCCAGGCGGAACACAAACGCTAACCAACATCAGACGTCACTTCCACTGGCCAGGAGCGGCACTACAGACTCGGAACTTCGTACGCGAGTGCCAGCCATGCAACCGTATTAAGAGCCGACATGCAGATGGCCTGCAACAACAGCAGCCGAGGACACCCAGCATCCCCATGGATACTGTCGCGTTGGATCTGATGGGTCCGTACCCTCGTGCCAAGGGAGGCAAACGCTTCATACTCGTCATAACAGACCTGTACACCAGGTGAGTCGAAGCCTTCGCCATTTCCAGCGGACGGGCACCCATCATCGCACATGCTCTAGAAAACGAGTTTTTCACCAGATGGGGATACCCGCAGGTCCTGCTGACCGATAACGGAACTCAGTTCACAGGCAAACTGTGGCGCGAGTTTTGCTCTAGGTGAAATATACACCACCACACAACAGCCGCATACCATCCACGAGCAAACCCGACAGAGCGCAGGAACCAGGAGATTAAGGTACAGCTTCGATTCCGGAAACACAACTCACAGTAGAACCCGTTTCGCCTGACATACAGGGTACTATAGAGGAACCGGCGGGGACACACTTCCCTCACTTGTCGACTTCCTTGCCCGCAGAGTCACCCTCGTCGGCCCCAGCGGAGCTACCGAGCGAGGCAAACGGACCAGTAGCGAGAGTTGGTGACAGGAGTCCAATGACCGAGGAGGACCCTGATCCAGACAGCAACCAGGCAGCCGACCCAGAGGGCTCTCCAGTCCCCGAAGGGCTGACTACAGAGGGGACCAACCAGTCTTCTGACAGTGCGACAGAGGGAAAAGGCCACAGAGCCGCAGGCGACACTCCCGCCCTGCCTACTGACACCATGGACGATGAGGTCGATGCACATGTTGCAAAGCAGCCTACGTCCCGCAGCCCAGCTGACAGCGAGGCTGACGGAGAGTCCAGTGGCCCAGAGACCCCTGCAACGCCACCACGTCGCAGTCAGCGACGACACCGTCCTGTGCAGGCTCCCGGCACAGGATGTTCTGAGGTGAGATCTACTCAATCTACCATCCCTTCTCTGCCCAACAGGTGCAGGAAGCGGGCCGAACCACTCTACAGGGACGCTCAAGAGGAAGGAACATCCAGTTCCCCCGCTCTCTTAGGCGGTGAGGCACCTGCCCGTCATTCAGACTGCACGGGCCGCCTGTACACACACCGTCGGGCTGCAACAGGTGCTATTCCAGCACGTGGCCTTGGCGGGTACTCCTCAAGCGACGCCTACGGAGAATCTGAGAAGCAGATGGCAAACGAGGCGACGGTGCCGCCCCAGAGCAGCGGCATTCCCGGCAACCACTACAGCAGGCCACTACCAGCTACGAGCCCGCAACACCTTGCGTGCTCCGAGCAGCTGGTACCACTAGAAACCGAACGGATGTCTGAGTGGGGGGCGGATGACGTGTGCCGTGGATGCCCGTTCTGCCGCCGTCCTTTTTGGGCTGCCGCGGCCGTGTCCCGGCCACGTGCTCTCTCCTCCCTCCCCCCACTACAGCAGGACATAAGGCACTGTGCTTCATCAGTGGAGACGTCAACAACAACGTCCCACCCTATGAAGGTACATTACGGTCTACAACTAGCAGTTTTGGGCTAGTCAAATTCGTTTGCAGGGCCCGCAGAGTATTTGCTAGTATTTTCAACAAAATCTAAGACTGTCCCAGACCATGTGAACATGTTTATGACGTCGGGGCGCTACCCGCCACGACGCACGTCAGGTGCCAAGGTGCAACAGGCATTGTGTAAATAGTGGCGTTAGTTAATCAGAAAACATACCAGAATACACTGCAGATTTGCATGATTGCTTACAGTACTCTTTTTGAAAACACTTTGAACATTTTGGATATTATTTCAGTTGCTAAAGTCATCATGACGGCAAGGACACTTATGAAAGCCTGCCAAGAGTGTTTTAATTTACTTTTTGTGTTCCTAACATTTATATGCTCCTTAAGAGCAGAATCTCATTATGTATTTAATTTTTGAATTTAATACGTATTTTATTCTAACAATGCTTTCAGAGATTGTCCTACAAAAGACTGGCAGTTATATTTATATTTACATGTAATGGACAGAAACATTCTTAAAATTATTTCTTTACTTTTTCATGACTTTTGGTTTTGCATTTATGTTTAAATTAGAATGTAAGAGCAAATCCACCACGTCTGGCGGGAACGCGGGCTCCCGGGTCCCCACCTGACGCCATATTGAGTTAGTCTTCGCCCAGTCAGCGAGCAAGTAGGTTGTGCGCGCGGAGTGCGGTCACGTCTCTCTGAGGTCCCTCATCTTTAGTGACGTAATCATTTAGTTTTCAATAGTTTATTTAGTCTACCGGAACCTTTTTGTGTCTCTTCATGGCCTCAGGGATCGACGCGCGTCAGGGCAGTGCTATTTGAGCCTCCCTCACAACTTTTCACTTAAGTCCATTGTTGGCCGACGCCACTTTTCACAGCTTTACTGATTCGCTCCGAGCGAATATTTTACGTATGGTCAATGGTGGCACTGCTCGAGGGTGTTTCAAGCTAATAAACAACCACACTGGTTTCAATTCACGTCAGTGTTTTCCTCAAAGGCAACAATGGCTTTCTTCCCCTCCGCACTCTAAGGAGCCACAGCAACCAGAGTCGTCGGGAGCAGCACGTGCCAGGTAGGCTAGCACGCAAACTGCTACGAGGACTTCCAATACCGACAAGCGGCAGGAGGGCCAGGTAACATGGCCAACAGGCCGTCGACCCACACCAGACGTCAATCTCAGGTAACCTCACTTCGAGCACATCCTTTGGTTCCCCTGAATCGACCCTGGCCTATCCCGCGCCATGTTAATTATTGTTATTATATTGTTGTAAATATCCCTATGGCTAGCTGTAGAAATGTATTCAGTGTGCTAGGTATTCTTCCAGTTCCTTGTGTGTACATATAAAACAGTGCTTTATATAAACAAAAATAAGAATAAATACTCTACAAACATTCAAGTACATCATTACAACACTCGAAATAAATCAAATTTCCACATTAAATCTGTAAAAAAGCTTATTCACTTAAGACAGTAAATAACGTGGACATATATAACTAAAATATAAACTACCAGACAACATAAAAAATATCACAGACACTAGGAATTTCAAAAAGCAGCTGTTTGATTTCCTATTAAGAAACTCATTCTACAGTGTATCTGAATACCTAACTGCAAAATGAATTGAGTTAAGGATATTAACTCTTGAGGCCTTACAGTGAAGATACTAATTTATTTATATGTATGAGTGTATATGGGTCAGTAATTTTAAGTCTGTACTTTTGTCTTTCAAACTTGGCAATGGTTGATCACGTGTATATATATTGTCATCCTATTTGTGTAGGGCCTATTTTTGATTTTTGTTTTATTTCATGTATGTACCATTGTCAACCCTTGTATTTTATTTGTTGTTGAAATATTGTTTTGTAAATATTATGTATGACGAATTCTATAGCAACCTTTTGTTGCTCAAAGAATGATAAATAAAACAAACAAACATGATCTTATGCCCACGGTCTAAGAATGACAGGTCTCGACACTCGCCTATCTACCAATGCTATTGAGTTGACCCCGTTATGACTGAAAGCGCCACTTTTAACATTGCAATATAGCGTCGTATTAGCAGTTCTCCTAGCAGCTCCTACACGAGTTTGCTCCTTGTACATCCATTAGCGCACTGTTAAAACAACCCCAGAGTGCCAGTGGCGCCAATCAGTTATAATGGGGTCAATTTTCAATTTCAGTGTCCAGACCTGTTCCTGTATGGCCGTGCTCATGCCCAACTCTTGTGTAAATAGAGCAATAAGATGTGTAAATGAAAAGTTATATCTCATTTGTGGTGAATTTATAAATGTCAAAGTAGTCGACATCTCAGATCTACACAGAGAACAACACACTAAACATGATCTGAAGCCTAACATAATATGTATTTCTGAGTACTGGCTAAAAGATGATGAGATCTGTCTGTATCAATTACATAATTTTAGTCTTGCATCTAATTTTAGTAGAAGTACATCTGGAGGAGGAGGTAGTTGCATATTTGTTGATAAGAATATTGATAAGTCTACTAAATTTAAAAATAGACATGACCTTGTATCATTAAATTGTGAAAAAGAAATTGAATGTTCTGCGATAGAACTTAAACTAGATGACTGTAAATGTATCCTGATAAACATATACAGAACACCTAATGCTAATATAAATACCTTCTTCAATCAGTTAGAATCAATTGTAAAAAGAGCTTGGGACAAGGGTAAAAACAAAATAATAA
Source organism: Medauroidea extradentata (assembly GCA_003012365.1). Taxonomy (NCBI): domain Eukaryota; kingdom Metazoa; phylum Arthropoda; class Insecta; order Phasmatodea; family Phasmatidae; genus Medauroidea; species Medauroidea extradentata. The sequence continues at coordinate 6,614 of PNEQ01042616.1, read as the reverse complement.
TTTGTGGTGACCTTAATATTGACTTTGCTAAAGAACACAACATGAAATATGTACTTACTAGTTTTCTAAGCACATATGGTCTTCACAACACAATCTGAGAATTTACACGAATAACAAGCACTTCCAAATCAGCCATAGATTATATAATTACCAACTTTGATCCCAAAAATTATAGCAGTATGGTGAAAGATTACGGTTTATCAGACCAAGCGATGCTAAAAATTCATATTGATGTAAAGAGGAATACCCCAGCCCCTAACACGGTTATCAAATATAGGAACTATGATGATTTCTCTAAAGATGTCTTCTTAGGCAGGTTAAAAATAGAAAACTGGTCTGGTATCCACAGTTCCTCTAACATTAACAACAAATTTACCAGCTTAATAAAAATTATAACCACATACGCAGATGAAGCATTTCCTATTAAACAACTAAAAATTAACAATTGTAAAAAAACCTTGGCTTACAAAAGGCATAATAGTGTTCAGCAAACAAATGGGATTACTATGTAAACTACTTAAATGTCCCAATGTTAATAAAACTATTAAAGATCATTATACAAATTATAAAAAATTGTATACGAAAGCGATCAAACAAGCTAAGAAAGATTACTTAGATAAGTAATACAGAAAACAAAACAAAAACAACTTGGAATATTATAAAACGGGAATTGGGTAAATCTTATGAAAATACTGATGACATTACTAAACTAAAAATAGGTGAAAATGAGATAGTTGATGGTGAAGAAATTGCAGAGGCTTTGAATATACATTCAACCGACATAAGTGAAAAGTTAAATTCCAGTAACAACAGATCATCATCATATGTAATAAAACATCTGAGACTCAAACTAAAAGCTAACCCTAACTCTATATTTCTCTTTCCTACAACCGAGCTGGAAATTTTAGGTTTAATACAGAAATTAAAAGATACCAGCACAATAGATGTGTACGGAATATCGAACAAAACCATTAAACTGGTTAAATATTATATTGTTAAACCGTTAGTAGACCTCATCAATGAGGCAATGGTGAAAGGAATTGTACCACACATTGCTTGAAACTTGCCAAGATCATTAGATTTATAAAAATGTCACCATGACAAATGCAGAGAATTACATACCCATAAGCATCTTACCTATAGTAACAAAAATATTTTAATGAGTACTGTACAAACGACTATACTCATTTTTTATGGCAAATAAAATCATTAACCCACATCAATATGGCTTTCAGAAAAATACAACTACAGCAGCAGCTATTAATGATTATATCAGCCAAGTCTTAACTGCACTTGACAAAGGTGAATTGCCCTTTGGCATATTTTGTGATTTATCAAAAGCCTTGACCTGGTTCATCATGAGATTCTACTGGATGAACTCCATCACTATGGAATTCGAGGTATAGCTCATGATTTAATGGAATCCTACTTAACGGAAAGAAAACAACGAGTGGAATTAAAGTCTGGGGGTCTTACTAAGCATTCAAACTGGTCAATAATTAAAAATGGAATCCCACAGGGCAGTGATCTAGGACCATTACTGTTTTTAATATACATTAATGACTTACCTATGCAGATTAGCCAGGGCAACCTTGTACTCTTTGCTGATGATACCTCAATTATACTCTTACCCAACAAATCAATATCACTACACATTGGATGAATGAATGGTTTGTTAGAAACAAACTTGTTCTCAATGCAACCAAAACAAATTACACAGAGTTAAAAAACTCTAAATGCAAAATCAACTCTGGTATTGACGTAAAAGTAGACAATTATCAAATCTCACAAGTTTCAAACACTAAATTTCTAGGTGTCCGCTTATATATGTGGCAAAAAGATTAAATTCAGCATGTCTCGCCCTGAGACACATCTCAAATTTTGTTGACCAAAAAATCAGGTTAACAGTGTATTATGCATACTTCCACTCAATAATGTCTTTCAACATTGAAATCTAGGGAAATGGCGTGGGAAACGAAAAAGTCCTTAAACTACAAAAATCTGCAGTTCGCATAATTAAAAAAACCACAAGAAACTCTACATGTAGAAACCAATTTGTTAATCTGAGTATACTAACTTTTATTAATGAGTATATTTACAGAGTTCTTAATTTTTACCCAAACAAAAAGACATTCACACTCACTATACCAAAGGAGCCGATACTCTGAGACCAACTCTACACAAAACTTATCAATTTGAAAAGGGAATCCATCATATGGGGAGATTACTTTATAACACACTCCCTGAAACAGTAACCATGCTAGAAAGTAACAATAAATTTAAATCTCACATTAAAGCAGTGCTCTTAACACATCCCTTTTATACACTGAAAGAATATTTTATAGAGGTGGAGGATAAAAGAAAAGGATTTTGGGAAACATAACCTTGTTTACTGTATATTACCTGACCATTTCGCTACAGATTATCACATTTATTGTGTACCTTTAAAAGTATATTGATGCTCCATTGTAAACTACTAAAGTCCTTGTTAAGTGATTTTATTAAAAAGAGATTGATTGTAATGATGCACTCACTGCAGGAAAAATTCAATGATTTTCTATCAATGTTATACCTTTTTACTGTGATTATGTACTTGTAAATAACTTGAGCCATTGTAAAGCAATTATGTTAATTTAATATTGTATAAAGTGATTGTAAGATAGTACCTAATGGAATTGTTGGAAAAATGGCTCACTATGTCACTATCTTTTCATTTTTGTGTATTCGTAAACTAATTAATGTCCATTATGATTATATTATCATTATTATTTATTCAAAGTGATTGATATTGCGTTACTACAATTGCTGGAGTAACTTTTCTGTATACTATTCAATTCTTATAATTATTATTCTCCTTGATGTTGTACTTGTTTATCACCTGGTGTGCTTATACTGTATATTCAATGAGGGTTTGTATATATTTCTTGTACATAGGGTTTTAATTGCTGTAAACTTGACGAATTCCTATGCTACTGTACTGTTATGTACTTAATGTAGTTCAACGGAATAATAAATACATACATGCATCTCAATTTCAAAGTTAAAGCAACACTAGCAGACAAAATAAAAGAAAGCATCAACCCCTCTCAGATGGCAAAACAGAGACCTAATACTCCTATACCACTCAATTGACTAGACAGGCCTACAGCAAATGATAACTGTCCCAAACATCTCTCAAAACAAACTATAAACACCCAAGCTCCCTCTCAATACCCATGCACAACAATAATCCCTTAAGTATCAATGAAAGTGTCGCTAGCATAAACATAAAAACAGGCAATATAAATTTACTACACCAAAACATATGCAGCCTGCGTAATAAGAAGCTAAACATTGAAAACATATAACATGACCTGAATATAGATATATGTTGTCTATCAGAACACTGGTTAAAGAACAGCGAAAGTTAACTCTGTCAATTAAACAACTACTATCTAGCTTCTAACTACTGCAGAACATCATCAAATGGTGGCGGAACCTGTATATATGTAAAAAAATTCTTATGATTCCTATCAACCTGAGCTGTCATCGCTATGCCAAGAAAAATGTTTAGAGGCCAGTGGAATTGTAATTAAGTCTCTTAATTTAACTGTAATAGTACTATATAGACCACCCCCACTCTGTAATGTTGAAATGTTCTTCACGTTGTTGGAGTCCATTCTCAGGAAATATGCTCTGCTAAAAAAATTCATGGTATTATGTGGGGATTTCAACATAAATTTCAATTAAGATGCTCATTGTAGTAATTATATAAAAAACTTATTTAAACAATACAACCTACACTGCACAACAATTGGCAACACCAGAATAACTTTACACAGTGCAAAAACAATTGACAACATTGTAACCAACATTTGTTACAACTGCTATGAATCAACCAATTATGACACTGCCATATCTGATCATCTTAGACTGGTTATGAACATGGACATATACGCTCCCAACCAATCAAAAACAAATAATATAAAAAAAAGGTATTTTCAGAAGATAACCTTAATGCATTTAAAATAAAACTATTAACAGAAAATTGGCAGGATACACTTGAAGCAAATGACCCAAATATATCCTGGAACATCTTTCTAAATACCTTTTTGTGTCATTTTAATGAAGCTTTCCCATTAAAACTTAATATAGCAAAATGTAATGCTAACATTAAAAAAATCAGGAACGCCTCTAACAAAACAAAAACTATATAGAACGTCATCAATGATGAATTAAAGCAAAAACAAAAATGGAAAAATCTAACACTAAACGTAAATAATGAACACATAATCGACAGTAATAATATTGCTAATATATTTAATAAATATTTTGCTGGAGTACCACATCAATTGTTACTGGAAGCAAAAAACTCTAACAGGGCCTAACTAACCCTAAATTGAGTTTAAATCACCTGAAACTAATGTCTACATACTCAATCTATCTGGCTCCTATTTCCGAAGATGATACTGTAAAAGTCACCAGGGGTCTAAAAAAACACACACTCATGTGGAATTGATGAGTTTCCAGTGACCTTATTGAAAAGGTGCCCACACCTAATAAAAAGTCTCTTGACACATATCTTCAATAACTGCATCACCTATGGTATTTTTCCGGACAGACTAAAATTTGCTAAAATCATCCCAGTGTATAAAAAAGGTGACAAAACTCAGCTAGACAACTATAGACCCGTTGCGCTGCTTACCTCCTTTTCCAAAATACTAGGAAAGATCATAGCCCAAAAATTGATAAAATTCCTAGGAAAAAAACAAAATAATATCTACATCTCAGTATGGTTTCATGGAGGGAAAATCAACAGACCATGCCATATTTAAATTCATAAACAAGATACTTGAGTCCAACGATGACAAATTACTAACAACTGGTTTATTTGCAGACTTATCTAAAGCATTTGATTGTGTAGATCATAGCATTCTTCTAGAAAAACTAGAACTCTATGGTATCAGAGGAATACAAAACAAAGTAGACTGTAAAACTAGGCACAGCACAATTAAGACAGCACAGGCAATACTGGAACGAAGGCAGTACTGGACAAAATTTGAATTTTAAACTGCCATGCTAATAGTGAAAATCAATAATTTTTGCTTAATTTAGGGAAATAATTCACAGTTAACATCCCATGAGCTACATAACAAAACATTTAGAAACTTACTATGTAATATTATGCATTTTTAAAAATAATTGCACAAGTACAGGAAGAAGTTAAAATATAAAACAATTGTGAACTGTAAGTTTTTAAAATCTTTTGCTACATCAACTTATTTGTTCTTACTTAGAAAACAGACAAACAATAACCTCAATTACTCACTACCAAAACCAATACATAACCCATTATCATTCAAGTCCTCGTACAATTAAGATAGGAATGCCCCAAGGCTCAATCCTAGGACCTCTATTATTTGTAATATGGTATATGTTAATGACTTTCCTGAAACTATAAAAACCTGCTCTACTGTAATGTTTGCTGATGACATAAATATACTTGAAGTAAGTACTAATAAGATGGTCCTTAAACAAAATATGGAAAAAACAATCAGTGATACGACTGACAGGTTCCTATCGAAAAACTTGATTCAAAATGTAAAGAAATCTGTTATAGTAAACTTTATTCCAAAAAAAGGGGGAAGAAAACATTTTTGAAAATATTTTTAAAATTGGAAATGATCACTTACATGAAGTAAACAATATTAAGTTTCTAGGTGTTACCATGGATAACCATTTAACTTAGAAAGAACACACAATCATGTTATGCAAGAAATTGAGCTCCAGGTGCTTTGCTATGTCAATGATAAAAAAAAAGTGATCAAACCACAGTTTTGTGTTATTACTTCGACAATATTCAGTCACTAATAAGCTACAGCATCATATTCTGGGGCAGATCGACAAACTGGCAGACTGCTTTTAAACTGCAAAAGAAAATAGTGCGCATAATAACTGGCATAGGCTACAGAAGTCACTGTAAACTGTTGTTCAGGGAAAACCAGATAATGACCCTACCTTGTCTGTACATATAACACTGTATTGACATGTGCGCAACCGCCCACACAATTCCAGCGACCGTTCGCGGCCTTCTTATAGCGATACCAGCCAGGATGGCCAGCATCGTCGGTGGCTAGCTGAGCGTAAGGAACGCACCCTAGAGTTACCCCAAGCCAGCCAAGTCAACTGAGCAGGTTACATTAATGCGACATCCGCCCACGTGGTAGCTAACTGACCCAAACAGCTAATTACGCACGTAACAAGGAAACCGCCACCACCGCAACGTGAAGCAGCAAGTAATTTGCAAGGGACATTGGTAGTTTCGTCAGGCATGACACCGTCGCGGATCCCGAGGTGTGTACTCGCCGAAACACGTGCAACCCTAACTTCCAGTGCGGGCGGAAGGCAAAGAAAACCCATATATCATAAAACACACCATAATTTTAGAGAGTTAATGCAGCATTCAAACGTGTGTATAATATGTTCCCAAAAATGTATGAGTAATAACGTTCAACGGCTCTAAATCACGGAGCGCGACCCAGGGTGACAACCTGGCAGAACTAAAGACCGCCAAATGTGTCAACACACATTTTTGTTCAAAGCAGCAGTATAGTTATTTTTATAGGGTATTATGT
>PNEQ01042613.1:0-17782 GCA_003012365.1 Medauroidea extradentata | reverse complement strand
ATTACGGGCATGGAGACCCGGCTAGTCTCTTTCTCAGGGTGTGACGTCGCCCGCGTGGCTCTAACCCTGAAGTCACTCGCGGAAATCTCAACAGTTTTATTTCTTTGTCAATACACTCTTATGTGGGCTCTTAAAGGCGTCCCACACGCCTACCGACCGAAGTTCCAGCAACCGACGAAGTTCTACCTCTCTCCTCGACCCTACAACCTCCATCCATCCCCTAAGTCCCGTGATTCCCCGTTTCTCTCATCACAGTGTAGTGATTCCCCGGTTCTCAACTCACAGTGCGGTGATTCCCTGGTTCTCTCGCCCCAGGCTTGCCACTTTTGCTGTACTTGACGACTCGTTGCAATTATAATTCAACAGTAAAAGAATTGAGATTAAATACTAAACAATGATAATTAATCCCTTATACCCTAAGCACAACCTTTTTTCTTTAAACTGTAACATTGGTGTTGCAAGTAGCAACATATCGTATAATGTAGCAAATGTGAACAAAACACACACTTAACCTAAAAGCAATAAAGTTTCAGTGGAAAATAACACAGGCAACTTTAGGCACAGGTTGAAACTAAATTAATTACTTGACACTTTTTAAACAACTTCATCTCAGCAAGTGAAAAGGTACGTCGCACAAAGGTTATGTTTCATTCGACCTTGGCACACTACATAACTATATAGGCCTACATGATGGGAGTCACATCGGGCTCAATAATGTTAGGGGCGAAGCCCTGACGGACTTCAATTGCCCCCTCTGAAAGTAGCTCGATGTGGGGATGTCTATACTATAGCTGCTCGGGTGTCATGTGTGGAGACACTGCGCTACTGACGTCTGGAAAGGGACATGCACTGTACAACACCTGGGTTGTCTGGCTGCTTTACGTGGCCTCAAGTCATAGCGGGCTTCTGCAATAGGCTCTTCCCCAACATTTCCAATAGGATTGTTCTCAGATTTTGTCTCTTGGGGCTCTTCTACTGTTACCCTGAAAGTTGATGTCTCAAGCGAACAATGAAGTGGCTACAAGGGTTCCCACACATCTGGGGAATCAGGTTGATCATCCTCGTCATCCGGCTCCCAGATCAGGGGAATGGAAGAAACATTTTGATTTGGTTCTGTGAAGGGTTCAAACCCTCGGAAGGGTGTAGCCCCATCAGCACTCGTGGCCTCTTCTGCAAACAGGCATTCTGATGTCGGGATCACACCATCACCTCGAACCGGGTACGCTTCCTCTTCTTCTGGAAACCCTCTGAAATCCTCTTGATTCTCGTCAGCAGGAGTAGAAGTGGTACGGTTTACTTCATACCTGTCCTCTCCCTCTTCTCGTGGTGGGGTTGGAGTTTCAGCTCTGGAGGGTTCAGCCACTTGTTCTGCATTCTCATCTGGGGCTAACCGCACAGCGTCTCGATGGTATTTGGCAGCTCGTCCTGAGGGTAGCTTCAGCAACACAGATGTAGGTCCCAACACTCGCAACACTTGCAAAGGGCCTAGCCACCTTGGTGCTAGTCCTGCAGAGAATTTTTTCCGCGCTACCGAAAGAGGGTTCAAGCGTGCATAGACCTTCTGTCCAGGTGATAGTGCCTGAGGGGAGCGCGTTGATACTGGTGTGCGCTGTGCCTGATACTCTGCCTGCTTTCGCCTCGCGGTGTTAAGTGCCACCTGAATGGCTTGTGCCCTTTCCTCAGGGTTCACTCCCGCGATGTACGGACTCTTATCTTGCACCCTGTACTGTCCAGGTAGGGGAAGATTGCGTCCCTGCACAAGCATGGCTGGTGTCTCACCTGTCGCTGCATTTATGCGCCGCCTTAAACAGTACAAGGCCTCTGGAATGTGAGTGTCCCATTTTGCGTGATCAGTGTCAAGACGGAAGCTTAGCTGGGCCTTAATCTCCTGATTCCGTCTCTCAGTGGGATTCGCCCTAGGGTGGTAAACTGGTGTCGTATGGGGTGTAACACGCCTCTTTTCACAGAAACACTGCCATCGCCGTCCTGAAAACTGAGTCCCATTATCCGTTAACAACACCTTAGGATAACCCCACCTTGGAAAGAACTCTGCTTCCAACACGTGCGCTATCGTTCCTGCTCTGCAGTTACTCAAAGGAAATGCCTCCACCCATCTCGTAAAGCAGTCTGTCACCAACAAGTAAGAACCTTCGTCCCCGCGAAGTCCTAGGATAAGGGCCCATCAGATCGAGTGCCACAGTATGAAATGGTTCAGCTGGTTGTCTAGGCACTTGCTGTTCTGTGCCATCCGATCTCCTGGTTTTCCTACATTGGCAGTGTCTACAACGTCGCACGCTGTCTCGCACGAAGCGATTCAGTCCAGGCCAGTAAAACAGGTCACGAATTGCACATATTGTTTGTTCAGCCCCTGGGTGCCCTGCAAGTCTGTTTACATGTAGCATTTTGAAAATTTCTGCTCTGGTGTCTTGGGGTGCGAAGGTGCGCCATGCCTGTTCACTCCCAGGGCATTTCGCTTGCACACAGTCATCAAGGACACGATATCCCTCGCACATCCGCTCACTGCAACGTCTCACTATGTCTTGCGTGTACTCATCGGTCTGCAGGGCTGCGCGTACAAAGGCATCCAAGTCATCTAGTTCTGCACCAGGCGGGAGAGTGGGTGGAGTGGTTGCACTCAGGACGCAGGCAGCAGCTTCTTAAACTGAGGCTTCTGAGATCTGTCCAGGTGCGCCACTGGTGGGTGGCAACAGTTCTTCCCATTCTGCATCATCTTTAGCATCTACTGCCTCATCTGTGTTGTGTGATAACTCATCTGCCAGCTCATTTTGCTTCCCAGGAACATGCTCTACTGTAAAATCTAAAGCCTGTAATAACATTGCCTACCTAGTAAGTTTTGACCGACGGCCTTGCATGGTTTCCAACCACTTGAGGCACTGGCTGTCAGTTCGTAAAACGAAATGTTGGCCTTCTAAGTGAGGATGGTACCGTCTTAAGGCCCACACCACTCCCAAACATTCCCTCTCGTTTACACTATACCTTCGCTCTACTTCACCAAATTTAGCACTGGCATATTCTACCACTTGGGGCTCCCCTTCATCACCCAGTTGCAACAAGATGGCACCTATCCCTTCTTGGCTCGCATCTGTCTGCACAATTATTGGTTTGTTTGGGTCTAGTCGAGCCAGCATTCTACACTGGCTGAAACGGAGTTTAAGTTCATCGAAAGCATTTTGTGCTGCTTCGGTCCACTGAAACCGGGTTTTGGGTGACAGCAAGTTTGTTAGCGGTCTGGCTACTATGGAGAACTCTGGAATGAAAGAACGCAACCAATTAGCCAGCCCTAGAAATCGTTGCAGCTGTTTACATGTACGTGGCGGAGCTTTGTTTGCAATGATCTGGAGCTGTTTCTCAGTCGGGCGGTTTCCCTCAGCGTTCACAATGAGCCCCAAGAAATCAAGTTCAGTTGTGCCAATGTGGCATTTTTCTGGATTGCAAGTCAGGCCATGCGTGGCCAGCCACTCAAGCACTAACGATAGATGATGAGCATGCTCTTCACACGTTTGGGACCAGATGATTATATCATCTAAATAAGCTGCTGCAAATTTCCCTGCATAGTTGTCCAGAACGCGTGTCATCATTTTTTGAAATGTTGCAGGGGCATCTTGTAAACAAAATGGCATCGCACAAAACTGAAATCGTCTACCATCTGGAATAGTGAAGGCAGTCTTGGGTCGGTCCTCAGGTCTTATTGGCTCCTGCCAATAACCTGCCTTCAAGTCAAGAGATGTGAAAATTTTAGCATTCCCAAGGTTAGCTAAAGTGTCTGTAACATTCAGCAGAGGGGGTGGGGCATTGATGGTTACTTTGTTGATAGGTTTAAAATTTACACAGAAACATAATGAACCATCCTTCTTTTCCGCCAGAACTATTTGAAAATTGTATGCGCTTTCACTGGGTTCAATAATGCCATCGCGTAACATCTCCTGCACCTGTGTGAGGATAGTTTGTTTGCCTGTATGTCCATAACTACCAGGGGGAATAAACATAGGGGTATGTGGATGCGTAGGAATTGCATGTTCAGTTACACTGGTGCGCTTCAAGGGTTCTGCTGTGGCAAACACATTGCTCTGTTGGTCAAGTACACTCTGGATCAACTCATGGTGTTCGTGAGGGACAACATGGTGCAACTGGTTGAGACTGACCTTATAGTGTGTTGCTGGCGGTGAGCATCTGATGCAGTATATGGTACGTCGGCCCTGCGTGCCGACATGTACTCGCCCTGCGCTGACCTCTATGTGCGCATCCTGCGCATGTAGCCACGGCTGTCCCAGAATAACGTCATCTCGCAGCTCATCTACCACCAAGGCTGTTGTAGTGGAGGTCTGGTCCCGTACATCCACTCGTAGCGTTGCAACCCCACGGGTAGCACAAGCATCTTCGGTAGTGGCCAGCTGTAGTCTGCCTGGTCGTTGCTCGAAATGAGATTCCTCAACAAGCCTCGCTGCGATGCAGTTGTGGCTGGCAGCTGTGTCGATAAGGGCGTGGACAGGATGACCATTGACAACCCCTGGAACTCGTAGCAAGTCGTTCTCCTCCACACTAACATGACCTAAAACAGGCCCAGTCACATCTCGTCCAATGTTTACAGGTGCGGGGAGGGAGGGTTGGGTTGTCCCGCCATCCCCTACACTCCGTTTCCCGACGGGTTGATCCGGGCTCCTCCTGGTCGGTACTGGTTCCGTATCGGACAGTCCTTGTGCCAGTGATGTATTCCCCCCAGGCATGTCTGGCATCTGGGCGGTGTTCCTTCGCCGATCATGCATCGAGGACGATCTGAGGTCAATTGTTGACAGCCAGTGTTATCTGGGCAGGAGATGGAGCGTAAACTATTCCTTGGTGGTGCATAGCGAACTACCGCCATCTTGTCAACTGCTGTCATAGTGTCGACTCTGGCATTAGGTGTTGCCTGGGTGCACCTTAGTCCCACCACCTCTAAATCCTGTTCCACAGCTCGGGCGTACTGAATAAATCCTTCCACTGTTTGCAGTGTTGCATTTTGTAGGTATGGGCGCAAATCCGGCCGCATTAGTTCCACTATTTGTTCCAACATTTCTTCATGCTCTCCAGTTGGAAACAAGCGGCGATACAAGCGAATCTTGCGCACAACAAATGCTTCAGCTGTTTCCGAGAAGTCTTGGATCTGGCAGTAGAGCTCCGCGTGAACCTTTCTCTCCGCCCTTGCGTCCGCGAACCTTGCTTCGAATCGGCGTGAGAACTCTTCCCAGGGCATGTCAAACTCACCCAAAATAGACCACCATGTCATTGCGTCGGATTCGAGTGTGTTCCTTACACGTCCTGCCCACTCCATATTCGGAACGCCGTAACATTCTAGCCGCTCCCTGCACATTTTTAAAAACTTCCTCGGGTCGTCACATGTCCTTCCTGCAAATCTGGGCAACTCCACTGGGCCTACTGGTGTCATGGGCATTCGCATGTTTATTTTGTTAGCAAGTGTTCCATGGTCACTACTTATGACACCATGTTCGTAACTTACCAGCTGTTGTCCTGCATGGCACCTTTTGCAGGTGTACCAATCATCCTTGAAGGTTGTCAGCTCCGTCTTATCCACGCATTTCACATGTTTAAATGCACGACAGTTTTTACACCATCCCCCATCACGTGACCGTCCGTCACACTCTGTCGCAGTACATTTAAAGTAGTCAGGCACGGGTGCGTTTGGCCTTACTGAGGAACTGTCCACATGTTCACACTGCACCAGGCATACGCACGTGTCCTCCCAAGACGCTTGCGTAACACCACCAACGTGTATTGGTCGCGCACACTTTGCACAGTACATACAGTTCAAATCGACGATAGTTTCTGACTTACTTGTGTCCAAGCCCATTGTGCAGCCTGCAAAATCCGCCATGATGGTGTGTTGTGGTAAGGCCGACGTCTGCCTTTCTTCTCTTCACCAAGCTATGCAATTGACGGTCCAACAACAATCGCTCGTCTCGCGAACTTTATTTCATACACAGACCACCGTACGTACAGTTAGCATCACACGTAAATGACTTCCCGCGAGTCCGTTATTCCAGTTCGCACGAATCGCGTCCTAACTTCGCAATTCGAAGTCCGATACCGAATTTAGCCCCACGTTGGGCGCCACTTGTTACCAGGGTTAGCGAGAGATATATTAGACGGTCATGTTTTAGGGCGCCACTCCATGGATTACGGGCATGGAGACCCGGCTAGTCTCTTTCGCAGGGTGTGACGTCGCCCGCGTCGCTCTAACCCTGAAGTCACTCGCGGAAATCTCAACAGTTTTATTTCTTTGTCAATACACTCTTATGTGGGCTCTTAAAGGCGTCCCACACGCCTACCGACCGAAGTTCCAGCAACCGACGAAGTTCTGCCTCGCTCCTCGATGCTACCATCTCCATCCATCCCCCTAAGTCCCGTGATTCCCCGTTTCTCTCATCACAGTGTGGTGATTCCCCGGTTCTCAACTCACAGTGCGGTGATTCCCTGGTTCTTTCGCCCCAGGCTTGCCACTTTTGCTGTACTTGACGACTCGTTGCAATTATAATTCAACAGTAAAAGAATGGAGATTAAATACTAAACAATGATAATTAATCCCTTATACCCTAAGCACAACCTTTTTTCTTTAAACTGTAACGTTGGTGTTGCAAGTAGCAACGTATCGTATAACGTAGCAAATGTAAACAAAACACACACTTAACCTAAAAGCAATAAAGTTTCAGAGGAAAATAACACAGGCAACTTGAGGCACAGGTTGAGACTAAATTAATTACTTGACACTTTTAAAAAAACTTCATCTCAGCAAGTGAAAAGGTATGTCGCACAAAGGTTATGTTTCATTCGACCTTGGCACACTACATAACTATATAGGCCTACATGATGGGAGTCACATCGGGCTCAATAATGTTAGGGGCGAAGCCCTGACGGACGTCAGTTCTTGCTTTGAAATTGGTGTACGTATTTTGTTATCGCTTGAAATGGGCGATATAATTAACAATTATCACAGCGCCGTAAAGTGCTTCGCATCGATGTTACAATGCCCGTTGCTGTTTGAAGAATGAGGATTTTCGTTGTTTATAACCATAATCAATACCTACTTACTACCTTTGGTACTACGTCTGAGGAAGAGGTAATCATAATGAACTATTAGCATATAGTTGTGTTTGTTTGAAAAATTGTACTAGGTATAGCCTGTGTCGTTGGGAAATACTAATTTATTTATTCAATTTACATTCCGTTGGATCCTGTTTGAACAAATTCCTCTTGGATATGGAACAAGTCGAACAGTGTTTGTTCATAAAAATAGTGTAAATATTAAGAAATGACTCTTATCGTATAGCCTACTGGCCACACTGTTTATTTTAGAAGTATACTTATTGAAAAATGTTTCATTAGTGGTTAGAAGTAGCTAGTATTGATATTCGCCAAAGCTAATATTTCTCAATTACTTACAATTTTGCGGCTCATAGAAACCACAAAATAAATTAAAATATATGAACTTGATAAAATAGTTAGGGGAAGGGTTAAATAGAAAGCGGGCTTTGTATGTCTGGTGGTAGCCTAACCTAACTGCTGTCATTTTTCTTTGGCTAACTCTGTGGTGGTGATCCAACATATTTTGTCAACTGCCATGTTTGAGCTGTAATAATTCTTTTAAATTGCTTCTAGAAATGAGGTGATGTTAAGCAAGGAGTTTCTGTATGTTATTCTACCAATATCAAGACTAAGTTATCTATTGTCCATACCGTATAAGAATTCCATTATTTGACAGATCATAAAAAAGTAGGGCAATGTAAACAAAACATTATGTATCCTTCCACCACCATGTGCTTTCCAGCTGACAATCAAAACATGTCATCAGTAAAGGTAGGCCTATATTATGATTGCAATAACATTTAAAGTGTGTTGTGATTTTCTTGAGATTATTTTTTATATCTCGGACAAATAATTTATTTTCAATACTAGTTGCACATTAATCTTATTAGGGTTAGGTGGGCAATGTTAATGGAATTATTTCATATTACAGCAATGGATAGCTTCTCTACAGATTTTAAGTTTATACAATTATTTCAATTTAACTTTTCTTGTATATTTTTCTAGGTATGATCAAAACTGTAACATTTAATGGCATTACCAAAAATAAACAAACATCTACGGGCAACTTATGTTTTCTACTTGACATCTAAAAATATTATTTGGTTACTGCAAACTGAAGTTGCAAGAGCTTATTACAGTGCAAGCAAAAATATTTAAACTTTAATAATAATTAAAATAGGCTAATTCATGCAAGAATTATTACAATAACTTTTCGTGTTGCCTTTAATTTGGTTCTGTACTATCAGATCATAAAGCCGTATAGTTTAAGTTTCCAGTTGTAGGCTATTAAACAAACTTACCTTTTGTGGTAGGCCTACCTTTGAAATATCATTGTTAGCCTATTGTAGTCATATGACTATTGTAGGCTATATAGCAAAAATTTGTGCTCTCACAACCTAAACGGAAATAATAAATGAATAAAAAGCGTAAGTAATAAACAAACATGGGTAGGCCTAATTGCCCAGATCAGGTTTAAATATTTTGTTTATTAATTAACACATATCAAACCAGTACACTTTAATGACCGGGAAATATATAGACTTACGTCTTCTGGTCGTTTCTTTTGGTAATATGTAGGCCTAAATTTTTGCAACTGACGGTAAGCACAAAATCTCACGTGGACTTTATATTAACCACTTAATTGCTTAAAACAAAAAAAAACAAAAAAACACAGACATTTTCTTACAAAAAGAATTTATTGAGCCGGCGCCTTGAAAAAGCATGTTTACATAGAAGACTACAACTAGAACCGTAGGTGTTTACCCACAAATTCTGTTAAAATAAAAGTTAGGTAATATTTTTAAAATTTTATGTAGCACTTAAGTTTGGACGGATTACGTACTTCTTATTTAGCGAATGTTTTTGTAGACATGCCAGCTGAAGTTCCTGTCTTCCGAATCACGTCTTAATATCCCGTTGTCGTTAGCGATTACACGCCGCGTATTTTAATCCCTGAATAGCAATATATTACAATTACATACATGCATAAAATATGAAAATAACACCGTACAAGAATCTCAAACGAACACGAACACACGAGAAGCTCAAACTGAAACACTCACAACGCAAATGGCCGCTCTTTGTTTTGGTTGCCGGATGTCATAATATCCCATTGGCGATTACAGGCTGGGTTTTATAATCCACACATTACAATACATTACATATATGCACAGAATAATAAAGTTAACACATTATAAGAATCTCAAACACACGCGAACGCGGTAACGTTTCACACTCGCAAATGGCCGTGCTTTGTTTTGTTTTGGTTACAGGTCGACTGATAATGGTGCGGTTGTTTGTAATTTAGTTATAAAATTGCGCGATTTAAATATAATAAAATAGTTTACTGACTAATGCTGGATACGAAGCCATGTTATTATATTACGTTTCCTCCAAAATGTGTACTTATTTTTCACGAATAATACACACTACTTTCAGCGTCGGCGATGGAAGGTAACCGATTTGTTGATCAGGGCTGCCACTACTACTTCATCAGGTCATACGGTCATGTCCTGTTGTTTTAAATGGTTGCCACGTGTCTGGCACGTGTTAAAAATATTGGTAGCATCGGCTGTCAAAACACGGAATTCTTACATGGGATAGACAATAGTTATGTAGGCTAAGTAAATACAATATCACAGACATTTAGGCAGAGGAAGAAGGTTAGGAGTACGAATGCATATAGATGGGAAGGGCAGTATTAGAAATAGCTTCAGAAAGTAAGTAATTAGGCTATTCATGCAGAGTGACTTATGGTGAAGAAGGCAGGTAGTGAGAGAGAAAGGGTGGTGTCGAAAGGGAGAAAGGCTCTAGGTATACTGGTTTTAAACTGTCACAATAGCAGAAGAAATTAGAGGTTATGGTGTTAATATTGGATTTAAAATTTATATTGCAAAATAAGTAACTTCAGCTATTTTGTTGTGCTGTCGTTCGGGAAAATATTTCTTCTTGATACCACCATTGTAAACAAGAATTTATGTCAATAACTTTAAGCATTTCATTACATTCATCTTCCTGCATGGCACTATGGGGTATTGACAGGAATGTCAGCCTTTTGAGGTGAGGATGGTTAAAAATATTTTAATGTGATATCGCAAAGTAAAAAAGAGAGGATGCGTTTAATTTTACTATACAATATGAAATATTGGTATCAAATGGAAGAACAGATGAATCCTTTTGGTACTCTTTTTTTTTTATTTCATGATATCTGTTTCAAATAGTACATTTGTAAATGTTCTCCACATGAAAACGCATAAAATTTCTATCAATTTTTGGTATGGGGTTGTTTGTGACTGTCGCAAGTGCCCTAGCGTGAAAAGCCCCTAAGAGGGCTTGGTTGTTGAAACTGTAGACCCTACATAGACACTGCCTTCGCGATGTAAAGCATGAGACTTGTCATATCAGATCCAAATAACCCCAGGGAAAAGCACATAAGTATTGTGTACAAAATATTATAAACATATAGTTTACATGTTTGCATTGTGTGTGTGTTTGTGTGTAAAGGCCTATGAGTAAATAACCCACAGAATAATGTTAATACTAATAGTTGCCCTAAATCAAAGGTCATGTTCTCCTGTGAATGTTTTACCATTATTTTTTATTTTGAATGGACCTACATGAAATTTAGATAAAAAAATAATTATGCAAGTTTCACCAATTATTGATGCTTTCTGGAGGGTGGGTCAGCCATTCAAACGTGTTCACATAATATCTGTTAAAGGAAAGAAACCATATGTTAAGGAAAATCTTGCGAGTACCATGGTATGAACATTGAAATTATTGTTTCCAAACTGGCCTTTTCATACAGTTTTATCACAAAATCTACTCCTCAGTTTGATGCAAAACTAATCAAGAGATATACAGTGTACTGGTACCTTGCTACATGCTTTCTACCAAGGAAGTGATAGGGTTACTTTTTAATGTCACACTAAATGCCAAGTTCATGCTTTGTGCATAGGAGGGATTAGGGAACCAGGTGTACACAGGTAACCCTTCTCACTTCTTCGGTTCTAAGCCTCAGATGCATACGTCAGCTCCTGTTTGTTGGCACTCTCAACTGTTTAAATAAAGTAGAACAGCATTGTGCATAATGTATTTTTTTGGAACTTTAATTGTTTTTACTATAATTTTAATTAAAATTAAAATTTAAATGTAAAAAGTGTATAAATATGTGTTACTGTTGGTTTCACTGGATTAATAATATTGGTGGTAGTTGTTGTTATGACACTGCTGATGAAGAGGCCCACTGAATGTCATTATTAGATGCGTGCACCCGGGTGGCACTCCGTGTAATGCTAGAATTTTAGTTGAAAACTTTGAGTGATTGGTACTCAGGATATTGTGGAAGCAGCACCAACTACATTTGATATGACAATTGAGCCAAAACATGTGCTTTGAAATCATTCAGATGCACACATGAATAAATTAAAATGAGCACTGGAAAACTATGAAAATTTTGTGTAAAATAATATGTTTGATAGTTTTGGACACTTTATTTACAAGTGAAATCTATTTAAAATTTGGTTTTATTTAATATTTAAATCACAGCAAAATTTCCGTAAATACTAAGTCACTTGCAGGGTCAAAATATTTACTAATACTCTTCACTAGCAATGAGACACTATTGGTGATCATAGTGTTCTTCAGCAATATTATGTGTTGTAGTGTGAATGTTTTAAGGTCCACACATATACAGCTAACAGTATCTGGGACACTGGAACTGTAAACAGATGATACACGCACACACTCATCTGGGTGGCTCTGTTGTCACTGTGCATAAGACCGGCCTGCGGCAAACAACTGTCTAGTGAACCAGAGAGATCTCGCATGCAAAAGCATATGCCAATATCCAAAAGCAACTAGCAAGCAACAATTTATTGAAATAGTACATATCAAAACCAATTTTTGCTCCTGTTTTATTTCAGAAGTTTAGAATGCTAGTTGGAATTGGAGGTTTTAAATTTTGATGTATAGGGCCCATCATTTTGGTTTCTGTGATACACATATAAGGCAGGGTCGTTGATTGTGAGATTTCCTGCTATGAATTGTAAAACTGTTTCAAATTAAGTTTTTTGAGCAATCAGGCCACAGATTTGGTGTGGGAAAATGTCACAGCCAAAAAATTAAGAATAAAATTGGTAGTCTGATCGGGTACAACTAAATATTTTTGTGGAATTTATTTATGAGCTTTAGTTGAATTGAGTGCAAACACTTAGGTGTATATATGCATGGTGGCTGTTTTACAGGGATGACTGTATCAGAAGATCTACAGTGTTGTTGTTCGAGATCAACCTCTAATTTCTGCGTCCAACAATGGTGAAAATGACCTTTTCTAACATCAACGTGCCACACGCTTCTGTGCAGCTACGTCTTGGTAATTTCAGCTGTAATATTAAAGCAGAAATATGCACTGAACCTATTTAATGTAGACTGATATCAGTGCCTAAGAAGATGAAACTTGAACTCAGTTCAGCCGAACAGTGGATCTTATGTACATAAAATACTGTTGGGGTAGGTTTATAAATATATGTTTATTATTTTCAAAGTCTTAAGAATATCATGTTACTAGATAATTAGCCCCATTCATTTAAACAAATGATCAAAATCTTTCTCAGTACACAAGCCTTTTATGATATAAAAGAATATAATAGCTTTGTTGCGAATAATTCTGGCACAGATTGTTAACTAAGTTGTTATTACAACAATGCATTGTGTTGTAACTGTTAAGTCTTGTTTAAAATGTGGAAGTGTTGGTTCATGTGTAGTGACAATTATGTATATGATTTTATTTGTTAATGTATATTTATATAGAATATGTGATTTTCTGGCATTAATGACTGTGACTAATGCCATGTTTCTAATGTGTATATTTTTAACATCAGTTAACTTTTATACATGCTGTGATTTTATCATAAGTAATCTAAGTGTGACATTGATGATTGTTATGTGCATGTACTTATGCGTGTGTGTGTGTGCGGGGGTGTGTGTGTGCACATGTACATTTTTTTGTATGAGGATTATTGACAAGCGTTATATCCTTTGTGTCATCGGACATGTAAATTGGATCAAATTGGAGTGAATTTTGAAATAAAATAAATAAAAATGTTCATTTTCAAGCTATAAGTAACATTTGTTCACCATTTTCAAAATTTGAGTGTCATTTTAACCGTGTAAACTGTTAATTTTTATTCAGTGGCCGGCATGATTATAATTATTACTTCAGTTTCATTCGTTTTAGACAGCATAGTATTTAATTTAATTTTACATATTTTCTGATCACTGTGCTGATTAGCGAAAAAAGGTTTTCAAAAATGTTTTGCTACCTTTTTTTTTTTTTGTCATTTGGTATTTTTGAATGTAATATTTGTTTGCTTTTATCTTCATTTATATTTTATTGTTTGTATATTACTGTACTTATTAATAGTTCGTTTGGTACTACCAGTTTTCATCAATTTTGTTGCTTTTTGTTGAATTCATGAGTTGTTTAGTCCATTCAATTTTATTGCATATAGAATGAGTTTTTGTTTGTGGCAAAGAAATGGTCAAGAGCTATATGGGTAGTCTTTTGTCAAGAGTCATTCCTCAAATCCTAGATGCGTTATACAGCAAAACCCTCTTAAGAAGTTCTTACTCAAGGGCGTGGTCTACCGCAGTTTTCATCATCATAATTTTATTTTTTATTTGCACCAGGTATTTTTTTCTTATTTTAGACATAAAATGTGACTAAATTTCGCTCTTATGAAATTTTTTTATCTCTCATAGTTTTCGCGTAATGGCTTGTTAGTCATATTTTGCATGTTTCCATTTTAACAACTACACTAAAACCAACTTATATACCAAATTCAAAAAAATTACAGTGGATAAAGACATTGCAGGCTACAATGACATGCTCATAAAATTAAAGAATAAAAATTATTTGTGTTTTTAAAACAATTATTGAAATTTTTAAATTTTTATTTTCAGTTTCAGCAATTTTTTAAAATTCGAATATTTTTTATTCTTTAATTTTATGAGCATGCCATTGTAGCCTGTAATGTCTTTATCCACTGTGATTTTTTTGAGTTTGGTATATCAGTCGGTTTTAGTGTAGTCGTTAAAACGAAAATACGCAAAATATGACTTTAACAAGCCATTACGCGAAAACTGCGAGAGGCAAAACAATTTCATAAGAGCCAAATTTAGTCACATTTTATGTCTAAAATAAGAAAAACATACCTGGTACAAATAAAAAATAAAATAATGATGATGAAAACTGTGGTAAACTGCGCCCTTAAGAAGTTTTACCCTAAATGAGTGTGAAAAGTTTTTACCACATCTATAAATACTATACAAATTTGATCCATGCAAAAAGTTCTCCTGGCCAAGAAGTTAAAATTTTTCACTCCCTACAGAAGCTTCTAAACAGGGTTTTACTAAATGCAGAGCTAATTATTTTGGAGTGCTTCATAATCTGTGAGTCATATGGACCTGGCAAAAATGTGTGACTACTTCACGTCATCCAGCTACGCATCTCACTAAAAACTACGTTATTTGTTAGTGCATTTGTAATTTCAAGAGGCTCATGTAAATTTATGGAATACCTAATTATTTCAAATTGTTACTGTGGATTGTTGATTGTTACTGACACCAGCTAAGAGGTTTCAGATTCTGGAGTTCTTTTTAAACCTGTTTGACTGTGTACTTGTTTGTGTGTGACAGTGTAAGTTGCTGCATGTTTTCAATGGGTTAAATTTATAAAATAAGGTTCTAATTGCTAGGGCAGTTCTATGAAGAAATGTTTTGTCCCTATTTAATGTACTACACAATTCAGTCATTAAAAAAAATATTTTATTACACTTATTTTTTATTTTTTGGAATGGCAAGAGTTTTCTTTGTAGTATTTATTATCCATACAGCAGGGTACAGCCACAAGTCACACATACTTGTAAGTACTGAGGTGGTTGAGGAACATTGTAATGACTGACCATAACATTGAAGTGTAATTTGTGAAGCCGTTTCGTGAATAGATACTTAAAAAGCACCACAAATAATTTTATACATTTATTGGTTTCGAGTGTTAGTTTTTTGATGTACTAAATGTAAAGGTTAATTTATTCATGACTGTTTATGTATCAATCAAATCACAATTGGTTTAGGCACAATGGAAAACAGCATAGTTATACTGTGAATGTATTGCAAAAAATTTGCCAAATGCACTTCTAACAATCATTTACATTGGATGTATTATGTATCAAATCCCACTGATTTTTAAAACTCACTGTTATGGAATACCTAAATAGGTAGGTAGACTGTTGAAGTGTTCATAGACTGGTACTTTTAGACAAACACACTATTATTAAGGACAAAAACATTTTGTTGCGAGGTTACACAGTGTTTCACTGGCTTATGCCAAGTTTCATCAAGCAGCAATAAAGCTGGCCTAAGCCAGCAAAATGCAAACTATCACACACATGCCAAGGCAAATGTGTTTGTTCTTTATAATGTATATTACTGTCTAGAAGTACCTGCCTGTGAGTACTTAAATTACTGTTTCAATTTATTTATCTGGTTATCCTAGTTACCTAAGACTTCTCCAAATTGTGGAATAAAGGTGTTACATTGTTATGACTGCCAGTGGTGTTGATGTATCAGTGTGCATGCCAGAATGTGACCTAAAATAACTAAATAAACTTTGTCGTTGAAACAGACAATAACGCAATTGCTTTGTATATGTTTAATGAATTATGTATATTAGAGTGGATTTTCCTATTTTTGTCTTTTGTTAGGTGGTCAGCGAGTACTTTTGATTACCACCTTATCGAGAACAATGATTTAAAAATATTTATTGCAACACTAGGGCTTGAGAAGTGCTCACTATTCCGAACCACTTATTACAAACTTGCATGCATGTGAAAAATAGAACTGACCACAAAAAGCAACCACTTGAAGCTAAAAGAATTATTATCTTTGCAAAAAAAAACTTTTATAGCTTCTTCTCTGATTACTATCTATAAGAACTTAATGTGAATATGTTTTTGGTTTAAATTAACATTTACTATGAAAAACAATGGTGCTAGAAAAAAATAGAGGTGGTGTTATTCTGTTTTCTAAAATTAGGAATGAGTACAAATAACTTTTGTATGCCTCCTGTACACTTGTTACACACCTATTTGTCATAATTTTTCTATAGCATATTAAATAATTTATTAATCCATTGTCTTAGGTTGCTATGTATTTAACTCTGGGACTGTACATTGAGCAGTTAATGTTTAATGGCTCTGGCAAGTTGTTTTTGAAATGAGTTTTACAGCGATGCGCTCGTAAATTTTTTGGTATGGAACAATTGGTTTTGTTTTTAAGGGGGGAATAATTTCCAAATGTAATAGGATCCCAGAGGTTTTCTCCTGTACAAATTTGAATTAAAAAGGCAAAATGGTGCTATGTAAACATTTTTCGTACCTAAACTTGAGGTATTTGAGGCGACATAGAAATTATTTGTGTCCGAAAACCAGTATATGAATGTGGTTCAGGTTGTGTTTTGGGCTTTTGGTACCAGGGGGCCGATTAAATATCACCACTTGCGTTTTGCACCGACGCAGCGCAACGCAAGGAAATCTGCTCTGCACCTGCACCTCGAGTCGTAGTTGGAATTAAATATACTCGAAAACGCAAGACGCAAGGGGCGTAGCCTATTTTGGCTCGGCGCAACTGCCTCCCCTCTCCAACTTACACAAGCCAATCAGAAAATTTGTAACATCATTCTCACTGCCACTTGAATGGCAAAAGCTGTCTGCACACCCGTGTGCTTACATGCAGATATAGCTTCCATGTAGCAGTGAACATTTCTCGCGCTAAAAGTAATGTTTTGGTTAAATTTTTTCGTAACCTCAAATTTTGTAGCCTTCTCGTAATTAAACAATGATGTAAGAAGTATAGGTTCATATCAAATTATGAAGGAAAATTGTTACAAAGTTTTTATTACAAGTGTAAATGTCGTAGTTGTGTTTTTAAGTGTGAAAGTAAATTTCCATAATGTCGTGGTTCTTTCAGTGTAGTGGATGCATGTGTTCATTTTTGTTTTCGTGAATAATTAAGTGCTTTATTTATGGAGAGCAGCATATTTTTGTAACACAATTGGAACACATCATAGAGTGGTTTTCGTCTGTAACCAGCTTTTACATACCGGTACTTTATGTCACTAACGGAAAATAAAGTGCCTAAGTGATAGACGTGTGATGCGATTAGAGCAAAAACTATGTATACATTTTATATTTATACTGATATTAATTTGAGTGGCCTAGTTTTGAAATTCACGTAAGTTATTTCAACTTGTGTGGCTCGGTATTTGTGAGTGTAGGCCTACTACCAAATGGGCTATTCATGTGGCATTCGTCTTTCAGTGAGTCGTAAATCGTGATACGTTGATTATTTCTAAATAATTCATTGCTAATGTGTAGTGAATACGAGTGGCGTTCGTACAACTATACTGAAATAAATTTAATTAGTTCTAGATTATTGTAAGTTCAATGTTCACCGAGATAGGGTGTGATGTGTGTAGACAGCAAGTCTCACGAAAGACTTAAAACTAAAATGATAGCCCTCCCGTTTTCATGAAATAAAGAGAATCCCAACAGAATCACTCTTAAATATAAAGCACGTGTAATGTGGAAACAAGTCGGCGAGAAAGATGTGATGTTGAAACACC
>PNEQ01042607.1:0-34918 GCA_003012365.1 Medauroidea extradentata | reverse complement strand
CCATCAACCCACGATATCTATCTAACCAGTAGCGATATTGAGGTGGTGTTCGCGTCAGAGTGATGCTTACGTAAATATTTAAAAAAATATGTATGTATTTTTTTTTATTTGTAAGAAACGTAATTATTAAGAATAAAACTTAGTTGGTCAATAATCAAGGCAGACGATCCGAAAAGCAGGAACGAGCAGCGAGAAACAAATTATACAAGAGTTTCACTACAGTAACCTATCGAGACGTAGTGTTGTACAACCTCTATGAGCCCAAGACACAGATATATAGATATCTATTTTTTCAATAAATTTTATTTTCATGACTTATTTCGACGTTACGTGACGCAGTTGTTTGTTACTCAGGTCTAAATTCCAGGATGTTCTGGGCTCGAATTCCGTTAAAAGCTGCGTGCGAACGTTCAATTCTGACACACAACAACTACAAGGCAGATCTAATTAGTGCAATTTACACGTAGTCTTTAAAAGGGTTAAAATTGCAGTTCGCTTTCCACTTAGGTTCATCTACAATATCAGCTGACATATCGTCGGTATACTGCCAAAAGTGATTAAGTCATAAATGCTATTTAGTTTGAAAACAGTATTAAATTGTAGATATTAACAAAAATTTGGTATGTTACTACACTGTGACACAACAGTACGAAACGACGAATAGACTTTAAATTTGGGCAATTGTTCGTGAACAACATATACATATTACTAGCATTTTTATAATTTTATCTCATTTTGACTTTGTCACTTTTGGCAATTAACCGACGATATATCATCTCACTAATCTCAAGTTTGGGCACCAAACACGTTTCCGCGAAACATTTACCCACTGAAACTTTGTAATGTCAGTAAAGTTAAAGTGAATATTTTGAAAATATATAATAGAGGGCACCGTCACCAATGGTTGTGCACATAACAAACAGATGTTTCTCATTCGATTAACCTCTTACCTTAGGTGTCTGTAATCACCCCACAACGTCAAATAGGCAGGGCTATAAATAAGGCCCAGGCGAAGTCGCTGTTAGTGGCAGGGACAAACTTAAGACTGCTTTTCGCGTGGACAGCTATAGCTACTTATCCTGCTGCAGAATTAGTTCAACTAGCCGCTTGGACATTCTAACACTTGATTACTGAAGTACCAATCTTGTGTACGAAGAGGTTTTTCAATTAAAGTAAATATTATCAGTTACGAATAATTACTCGCGAGCAAAGCCGCGGGGGACTGCTAGTAACTGTATACATTCAATGTACAGTTCAGTAATAATTATTTCTTTTAAAGCACGCAATTGATATAAACATTCACTTTATTCCAGAATAATGCTTCACAGAGGTTGTGATCTTTATATAAGTAATTTCCGGCGAACCTTACATGTTGTAGATTTACACTTTTTTTTTTTTTAATTTTTTTTTTCAAACTAAATCCTTTTAACATGTTTAACTAATAATTTTACAAGGAAAATTTTTCAACATTGATAAAAGTTTGTACAACTATAAAGAATTGCCTTGCCATAATTTACAAAAAAAGTATTGCAGTGCAAGAACTGTCGATACATAGGAACAAATAATTATTTTGTAGAATTCTTTGTAACTTTTTAAACTAATGATTTCCGAAAAAAAATTTTTGTATACTTTTCAATTTTTTAGAGTGTAAATGCGTGCATATGTACGTATATATGTGTATGTATATACACGCATGCATACATATATGTATATATATGTATGTGTGTATATAGATATAATCAATTGTGTAATGTAACAGCTTCACATAAAAACTACAACGTAACACAATTCTGCGGTTCGATTTGAAACAAATACAACGTTTAGAAATATTCTTTTACAGTTTGCCACAAATTTCATAAATTTTAAACTTAAATATTTACACAAAGTTTTATAACCAGCACTAAAGTAGTGGCTATTTTATGCTATTACTTCCCGTATAATTCTAACAATTATAGTTTTGTACTTCTACGTGCAGGAAGTGTAGGTAGCATGAAGATAAAGTTCATACGTATTCATTGAATAATTCAACTGTTTTCAATATCGTAAGCTACAATTTTTTTCTCTGACAGCGGTGAAATATTTCCGAGAAGAAAATACGCTTCAGCTACGGATGTGCAAGGCGAGAGAGATATATATCGTAGTTGGACGCTCGACAACCAAGCCATTTATTCCTTGTCGATAAGGATGTAGGAAACTTTCCATTTATCCACATGGGCGAAATCGCCTGTAATAATTCATGGTAAATCGCTGAGTGGTATTCTGAAAAATACAAAACGTAAGGGACTTGAAAAAAGTGAGCGAAATGTAACCAATATTGAAAATGAAATACATGTTTTCCTCGAAACAAATAATTCATTGTCGGCGAAATTCAGAACATTGTTCTTTCGTACTCAAAACTAGTTAATTATTTTTATGCATGCGTCATAGCGGATTCCAAACAATTCCTATTCCTGTTATTTAACATACGTCAGCTTAAATACAGGGACTGAGATTAACTTGTGCAGGTTTCAGCTGTTGTTTAGGAAGTATATCCCACAGTTTGATTAGGTACTTAATGCTAAAGCAAAATGTATGTTATAGAGTTTTGTTAGAAAATAATTTAATGGATATTTATAGTATATGCACGTTAATTCGTTTAACATTTTAAAACTTGCAAAATAAAATTCACCAAATTTGAATTGTAGTATAACGTATGTATATATATATATATATATATATATATATATATATATATATATATATATATATATAAAATTGCACAAATTCCACTATTTATAAATACCGTCACAACTAAACAATAACTTTTTCGTCATTTGGAACTCACTTTACATTTATCTTTAATTATAATGGTTTAGATAATTGTGTATAATAATTGTGTTATTTTATTTAATGCAAATTATAGCAATGTTGCCATTTATCATCATATGGAATAAACATTGCTGGTTTATTCACGTTCTAATCAACGCATAAAAACCACTCGACATAACATCAGAAACATTTCTGCATGTAAAATCCTACAGAAATAGGAGGTTTCTGCAAAGTTAGAAAGAACACTGTAAGGACATATTTTTAAAAGGTTTTAATCTTCGATAATTATGTATTCATAAAATCCTCAATACCAATTAGTTCGCTGACAAATCAGCGTGTTTTTTTTCCTTATTTCCGTATACTACTTAAACAGTTTTTTTTTTAATTCGTCACTTGCAGAGTGAAGGTGAACGAATTGTTTCTCAACTGAATACTTGTATACTTCCCTAACCCGACTGTACATTTCAATTGAATTTTTTACATTCGTTTATTACTTCATTGATTTTTCAGTAAGGCTTTTTCATATTTCGCTACAGAGAACGTCAAACAAAACACGAACTAACCGGACTGATCTCAAAAGAAAGCAATTGTCATTTGCGAACATGTCACACATGATTATATTTTTGCAAGCGCCTCCAACACTTAACCACCAAATATTCGAATTTAATAATGTTGAGCTCAACACAATTGTAATAGTGATTTCAAGATATTAGTGGGCACTCTACGACAAATGCAAATCCCTATTTTAGATATTGACTGAAATATATAAACAACCGCAGTACAGACACGTGAAACTATTGCTTATGTCGTACTTATCTAATACAAGAAATTTTCGTTATATGTTTATTTTTTCGTAAAAATAATAAGACATTTTATAAATACAGTTAGTTAAGGGTATGAATACTAGAAATTATGTTCACAAGGAGTCATGTTTATCTCTTAAATGAAGTTAGATATTTGATGATATTTTGTAGCTCTACATAAATATGAAAATGGCGGAACACTAATTCGTAATAAGAACATTTCCATCCGGACAATGCATAGGAAAACAAAAAAATAAAAAAAAAAAATAAAAAATTTCATTTTAGTCTGCCGACCGCGGAGTATCTGATAGAAAATGTAAAAAATAATTATTTCTCATTTAATTTATTTAACTTGGAATTCCAAATTCCATGTCGTAATATTCGCTGAATGTGAGGAATTGTATTCTGTTTCTAGGAAATCACAATGCTACTTGAACGACGCAGAGAAAATTATTACTCTTTCCATAGCAAATTATATGTTTTTAGGCTGCAGACGAAATAAATATAATATTAAAAAAACAAGAATTCACCCGCATTAGTATTCCTCCTATTTGTTGATAACTGAAAAAAAAGTTATCGGTTACAATACCTATGATTATAATTTGGCTGTCGTGAAGCCAACAATTACCTCATTTCTTAATACACTTACATGAACAGCTATATATTAACTTGAACAAACGGTCAGCTTGGGGCTGAAAAATAATTTTCCTTCTCTATTTTTCAGCCATCTCCAGCCTTATACTGTATTTACACACACACACATTTACATATACACACACACCTACACACCCACACACACACACACACACACACACACACACACACATATATATATATATATACACGACCAGCATCCTACAAAAAGTAAATAACGTGTACGATATATCTGTAAGTTTTAATGAGATTTGATATCAAATGCTTTATTAGCATATCTCGCGTTACTGTTTAATTGGCTACCGCTTTGGTAATTTGTCAAAGTATGTACAGACTTTGTACAATTCAATTCACATTAACTTTTGTATGTACTAAATTTTATTAAAATTCGTTTTATGATTCTCAGACATGTCAGGTTGGTAAAGTTATGACCGTTGCCACCATGCTGTCAGTATGTACATTTCAGCGATTTTACATAGAACCATTTGTGTACTAAGAACGTTGAGCTCCTGAAAAATTGTTTGTCAGAAGTCTTATGTGAACAAGTAAATGTAAAACTATTGTAATTAAAAAATGTTTGGATGGCCTCCATTTTTACATATGAATACGAAAAATTTCAAGTCAATTTGGTAAGTACTTTACGTGGACAGAATTTTACGAAAACGGCTGATAAGCTACTGAGATATTGCAAATCATTAAATATTTAAATGACTACAATTTCGAATATATGAACACAACATGAATACCTTACATAAAATCAAAAGTCCGTCAAGATAATATACTAGAGTAAAATTTATTATACAAATTAAAAAATAAATAAAAGGGCTATGTACGAAAGCACATATACCCACACAGAAAAAAACAGACACACACAACAATGTGATTTTAACTAACCCTTTTTTTCCTTCCAGAATTTAAGCTAAATAACATTCCAGGGCTACCCAAAGTTCTCAGATAACCAAGAATAACAACACTTATGAAACACAAACGCAATCCAAAGACTTGTTAGTTTTATTTCCATTAAGAATTATTTTTACGAACTATGAAAGACATTATGTTGCACAATGGTTTGTGACGAAAAAAAAAAATATATATATACAAATAATTTGGCTGTAACTGACGTAGCTGTAAACTGTCAGTGCTTATGTTATTATAAACATATTTATTCGTCTGCCGGATATTTGTTTACATTTCAAACAAAAAGCGGGATATAGTACCGGAGCAAGTGACCGTCAACTGTCAGTGGTTCCCCCTAAAGTAAGGATTTTTTATGAGCATCTTGTCGAGAGTAATTCATTATAATATATTACTGATGGCGTGTTTGATTCTGACGTTGTTAATAAGGTAGTTTTGTTTGTCTTAAAAAGTCACAGGAAACTATAAACACAATAAAATAATCACCAGGGGTTTACAAGTGTTCACTTTACGTCAAACCAACTATATTCACTCAGAACTATTGATATGAAGACTATTGATTAAATATTCAATGACTTTTGTAAGTCACGTACTATTATTCTTTAATTATCTAAATAGTTTTACGTGCAACCTCCACACATCTGTAATTTGTGGGTAGAACACCTATCTCAGACCTTGAAACATTGCAGATTTGCACATTAGGCATTGCAACAAGTCGATAAAAATTATTTTCTCAAATATCCGTGACTCTAATTTAAAAAATGCTTAATATTTTTAACATGAAATTCTTGCTATGTTCTGTTTACAGCGTCAAATTGAGAGGGGTAGTGATGATAACTGGTTGTGTCACCTGGTAATGCAGATGTTTATTCTTATGACGCTGATGTACCGCCATTTTGTGTTAGTGTTAGTCGCGATGATAATGATATGCGTTACTGCGACGGTTCTAACTTGTGAAGCCTAACTAGTACGTAATTGTAAATACTATTACGCGAAGAGCACGCAGGTGTAGTTTGGTCTACGTATCCCTGCCCGCCCTTTTCCCTCAACGAACTCAATCCTTGCACTCGTATGCAAACTGTAAAAAACAGTACGGTTGGTGAATGAAAGAAGCCAAAATCGTCCACCTTTTGTGCCCACATTTTCAGTAGATGTCCGGACCACGGTCGCAGAAGTACAGGTCTGGACACTCGCCTATCTACCAATGTATTTTGCTTGATCCCGTTGTTGTTTGGCTGTAGTTTGTCAAGTTACCGAGAATGTTGTACTTTTTCGTGCTGTAATCCGGGTGGTCGGACTCAAAACTCCGTCCATTTTTTTTCCATTGTTAACATAATAAAGTAAACAAAGATGCTGGAGCCATGCTTGACGATTATGAGCGAAGGAAGTATTTCATAAATTTATAAAATATACGTTTTGATAAATTATTTATCTTTGTGGGAGGGAAGTGGGCGGAGTTTGAGCCCGGCCGCCCTGACTGCAGCGCCAATAAAGCACAACTCTCTCGGTAACTTGGTGAACTGCAGCCAAACAACAAGGAGGTCGTGTTTCCAGGCGAGTGTCTAGACCTGTTCTTCTACGGCCGTGGGCTGCAGTTTGTCCAACCATAAGCTCATTTCTCAATATATCTACAGGAACAGATAAATTGTTACGTGAATAACTGTCAGCTTGACTTCCGTATCTGTTGATAAAACTCATTTTGTATTTTACTCTCATCTCTTTACTCATATTGTGTGTATATATATATATATATATATATATATATATATATATATATATATATATATATATATATATAAGTGTGTGTGTGTGAGGTGCTGAAATTCACAGTGATCTAAGTCACGAACATTTATTTAGGAGTGTCGTTTTTATTCACATGATATACATTTTTCGAAAGAATATTCTGTAACATTTATTTTACTTTAAAATTAATCTCTGAGTTCTATTTCAGTATTGCAAGAATGTAATTACATTTTGTATGTGATGACAAAAACTGAATACGAGAAAACTATTTTAACTGACTTAGACCAATATAAATATAAGCCTCTCATATATACATATGTGCAAAATGCAAATGAAATGCTAAATCTTAAATGCATCAAGGGTTGGAATCATTATCACTACTACTGACGCATCTCGTTCTTATTTGTGAACTACTAAGTACTCAAACAATAAGCTTTAGAATAAGAAAACCGCGATACAATTAAATGATTTTAGTTAGCTTTGAATTTGTTTTATGGATAACCTCCCTTAATACGTTTGTGAAATTCAGTTTCTCTTTCCCGGACTCGGTAACTTCCACGTTATTTTAATTTTATAACTTCAATCTGAATTTTATTAGTTGGACAAAGAAAATACCGATTGAATTGGATTTGTGCTCATCTTTCATATTTTAATACCGGCACTGACATGTGTTAAAAATGACATTTTTACAACGAATGCACAAAAGTATGTTCGCGGAAACAGAGCGTTATTCACGTTCGTTTGAAACAGCACCATTGATATCGCAGCTAGTAAACGGCTTAATAAATAGGACTAAACGCTTTGCGGCATTTGGTTTGGATTATTGGAATTATGTAATGTTCACTCTGAATCTCGTCATATTCAGAGAGGGAGAAAAAGAGAGAGATACGGGAACATAACTCTGCAAAAGTAAAAACAAAAACATATATTTAGTGGTGAAATACGTTCCATATATTGTATCTATATCAAAAAGTCTCTAATATATACCGATCTGTACATGTGTGTGTTGGTGTGTTTCGACAAGCAGACTGATATTTCTAGCTATATAAATAAAAACAATGCTCTGTCAGAATTGTGTCAATCTCTTTTGAATTTTTGTAATCAGATTCGTGATAAAGTATTCTAAAATAAATGAAACAATGACAAAAATAAAGTAACTAATTTCGTTACATTACTTTTCACAAAAATTACTAATAGTAATGAACTCGACAAACTGAAGTGTTTTATTAGTTAAACGTCATTGCTAGCTTACTGATCTAGAAGAATCGTTATCTTATCCAGACTTCATATACATCAATGCATACCGGATTCATACAGAGGGTTCATGTGATCTTTGAATGATTTTTACAAGTGGTGTGAATTACAATATGAAATATATTTTCTGATATTCGCCATTATTAGAGAGCTGTGGCATTCAACAAAACACCCGAGTTTGTCATATTCTCACACTGCAAGAATCAATTAAATATCAATATTGAACCCATTTCGAACTACCAAGAACCGTTTAATTGTATAGATGACCGTGAAATATTTCTTAACTCTATTTATATTAAGAAAATATATACGCCTGCGTTTCGCTTCAAAGAGTTAAAATAAATTAAAATTTCGTTTTAAATGTATTATTGTTGAGTAACTTGTCACATGTAAAGGAACCTTTGTAATCTCAACAGTTTTCTAAAAAATTAAAAATTAACCAAACAAAATTAGAAGAAGTTGTAAGAGGAACGTTAGTAAAATAAATTCACTAAATGTCCGAGGTTTTCGTAAGGTTGTTTTAAAAAAATATATTTTTACTTCGTGAATATTAATCTGTTCACTTTGTGAATGGTATGACTGAGTCAACTATAGTAACATGGTTCAATTCCGTCAATAAGGTAGGTACTAATAGTTTACCCGTGCACACGTTACTTTAGTTAAATAAACGTTAGTAAATATGTAACTAAAACGTGTCAAATCTAACGTCAAAATGTCGAAACAACAGCTGACTTACATTAATTGGAAGTATATGGATATGTATTATTTTATGCATGAGAAATTTATGGTACAGTCATGGGAGAAACAGTCAGAAATATAAACACCCTCTTGAAACAAAATTTGCGTTATCTACCGTACGAAATACTGACTTATTAAACAGGCGGTCACACTGTGGTCTGTAATGCCTTTAATGTGGTTGTGAACAGCTAATAATCTAACTGGAGAAATCTCCGATATCAAGCGGGGTCCGGACGCCATATGTTAGTAGTCGGAGCGAGGAATGGGTAGGCCAATTTCCCTAGCGCGGCAAGTGGGTTCGGCCGGCAGGATGTTTCGATAATAGCGCAGGGAAGGCTATAAATATTCGGCTCCGGAGTTAAGTGTACGTGTTATCTGTGCGGGGAGACCACCTTTGTGTCCTGCTGTTCGCCGAGCTTCATATCTCGCAGATAGGCCGTGCTCAGGACTAAGTTATGTTGCATCAGGAGACCCGGAACTGGTTCTACTCGATACTACAGCCTGTTTATTTATTCATAGGCTGCTTCTGCCCTGTAGCGAAGAGCGGGTGTTTTTTTGCAACGTCTGCGACGTAAACGTAGTGAGAACGCTGAAAAAGATATATGTTGCAAACACCAAATTAGTATATTATTGTCATTAGTACTAACCACAATTATTCGATACAAATGATTTACTTTGAGGAAGTTTATCATTACGGAAACAAATAAGTAACTTTATTGTGCTAAAGTGTTCCGATACAACAATATAAAGAGGTTAATGAGTTGTATGTCGAAACATTCAGTCATACTTCTTGAATTTTGTTTTTGTGTGAAAATATTACTACAAATCACGTAAAATACTACAGCGTAAATAATGATTCGGTGTCGTTTTGTCAAAACATGTTGAGATAGAATACACATATTATAGTGTGTAACGACAGTTCCATGAAACATATTGTATTTTTTATTCAGTTATAAAAATATAAATAATTTTCGTATTTTAAATATTTCGCGGATATGTCTTCATACATTTTCAGTGCAGTAATAGTAAATAATTTTCCCATTTAGTACCTTTTCAAAATCGTATTTTAGATATACACTTATAACTGTATTATTAGCAAATATGTGTATTAAAAGTACTGACTAAGTAAATAAACAATGTGTTCATTGACGTATGTTAACACCATGTAAATGTTTCATTAAGCCTATATGTTATTATTTAAGATTGGTAATATCCTGGTAGCTCCAAAAATTTAAAGCATTTGCTTACGGATATTTATAACAGGTATTTAGCAAATGCTATTTTAGATTTGGAAAATAATCAAAATTTTTGTTTGTTTTATTTTTACATAGCCTATTATATAAAAAAAACTAACCACAGGGCTGTTCTACGTGAATAATTAAATAAGAACTGTTAAAAATTTGTTCATTTACGCCTTAAACATGTACTCAAATATTTTATTCTTAAAATGCAAGTTGTTTTGACCTTTCCGTTGTATTGTTGCATTTAATTTTTTGTTTTGCAAGCAGGTGGAGTATAATAAATACGTACACGTGTATGTCAAATTTCTGTCGACTGCGCGATTCAATTCTCATATCAGAGCGGAAAGGTGAACAGTTTAATACGCTGCGTGACAGAGCGGGTCGTGTCCGTAGCGGAGCGAGCGATAACGAGAGAAGGGCGAGCAGACACGGCAGAAAAACAAACAGGAGATACAGTGAAGCAGTATTGCAAACAGTGCGAGTCAAATTATAACGGTAGGTTCGCCCCTGACTGGCTGATAACATTACACAGAAGTGTAAATCTGGCTGAGGCACGACACTCCCTTGTTATGAGATTTTTGCCGGTACAAAGGAGCCAACTGAAAGCCAACCACCAAGCTTCAGAGCTGCTTCCTATCTCACCTCTGATACACTTGTAAAAAATAAATAGCGTTCTTTTATATCATTCCTGCGTACAATGGCGAGCAGTGAAACATTATTTCGTGGTCAACATTCTTCAGTTTTTATCTTCATTATAAAATTATGTATACAAATATGAGCTACGTATAAATGGCGTTGTTTGTAAGTCATAATTCTTTTAACATTAAGCCGTAGCTACAAATGTACGCTCTCTCCATTCTAATAATAATCGATCACGTATTTCAAATTTAAATTCTAAACTAAGGGTAGCGGAAACAAGCATTTTGTAACTACTATAATTCTCGCTTTGAACAAATGGAGACTATTGTTGGTTGACTGTGTCATTAAGCTATGCTAAAACTCTTGCTCAGTATCCGTTACTGGGTACCTAATACGAGAAGCAAATTTACATCGTACGTAAAACTAAAATTCTTAATTATAATTTATACTGTGGTGGTTTTTGTACTGAAAAGTAATAAGTATGTATTGTAACAGTAAGCAATCAAATAGCAATCGAGAACCTTCACATACAAAAAAATTTAAATATGCTAATTTAATATTATTACACCATGAGAAGAAACAAATTCAATGTAACTTAAGTACGACAACCTCTACTCCTATAGGCCTACACAATTTTTGCAACATAAAATATAAACTGCAAACAAAACTCATCACGCATTAACAATCGATCAAGAATAAAATTTGTCAAAATTTGTGAACATAATGCAAGACTTTGTAATTAAAAATATCTCTACAGTCTTGAAATATATACATAGGCTATATATCGCAACAAAAAAATAAGGAATGTATCCTACGATAAAGTAAAATATAAAATTTAAGTTCATAATTGTATTAAAATTAAATATGAAAAATAAAAAAAAAATTCTAAGGACGAAAACAGTGTAACTTGTTTGGGAATAAAATTCCCCCGTTTCCTCATGTACACGTAATTACTGAGACAAACGAGCATGTTCATGGTTAAAACTGGGGAGATATTGACAGTCTTGTAGATGACATCAGAGTAACTAATGTTGTTTATTGACTGTTATCCTTTTGTTCGCAGTGTTGCTTCATGATGTGTGTCTTGTTTCATTTTAAATTAATATTACTAACATCAAACTTATAAATTATGTATGGGCAATGCCTCTGCCCTTTCCTGTGTGTGATTTTCCAGTGGGTGGGTAAGGACACCGGCATTACATTCGTGCCCAATGATGGACTGTATGGCTACATACTGGAGGTAGACATCGAATATCCAACATCACTCCATGAAGACCATCGAGATCTGCCATTCCTGTCGTCAACGAGTGCCGCCGGGATCAAAGATAACGAAACTGATGACAACACTGGAAAACAAGATAAACTACATCATCCAATATGTAAATTTAAAACAGGCCATCGAACATGGACTCAAGATAACCAAGATTCACAGAGTATTGCAGTTTAAAAAGGAAGCATTACCCCAAACCTACATTCAGCTGAACACAGGGAAGCACCAAGCAGCAGACAATGATTTTGAGAAATATGTCTACAAGTTGATGAAAAACGCCACTTTTGGAAAGCTGATGGAGAACTTATGTAAAATACAAACCAATTTACTCAGGCTTTGCAGTGCTTGATTTGTCAAAGATATAAATTTATCAATTCAACTACGATGCGATGAAGAGAAAGTGTGAAGATAGACTACAGTTGGCATGCACCGATACAGAAACACTTATTTATGAAATAGGCATACGTGATTTTAACTAGGGCCTGGCCAACGATATACGACCCCAGCCTCATGTCTGAATTGGACACGAGTGCCTACCCACTAACTCATTCGTGTTATTCGCCGGCTAATAGAAAGGTCGTCGGGAAGTTAAACGATGAGTGTGATGATGAAGAGATGAGCGAGTTTTTTTGGGGGGTTACATACAAAAATGTATACATATATTTGTGTTGGGAAAGTCAAAAAGTGGGCCAAAGGAGGAAAAAAACAGCCGGAAGGACAAAATTATATACATGAAACAGCACACAAAAATAGAATAAAGCAATCCCAGAGAATTCCTGTCAGTTTTTTTTTTTTTTTAATAATTTTTACTATAGACAACAAAGAATTCTGGAGATAGAATTCAGTCGAATATCGTGACAACAATACCCAGACACAGAAGACAGGCACACATATAAAACCAGATTCCCAATATGAAAAAAGATGGAAACAGACAAAATACAGTGAACCAACAAACACAAGACAATAGACAGTACAACACAAGTTAAAACCAACGAAAATTGCAACGTTTCGGGGATTGCAATCTATCCCCGTCTTCAGGCTTAGACAGAGCTGGTCAGAACACCAAGATGCGAATGAAACTCGCTAGAAAATTGGGGCTTATAGAGCCTGGAGGGTATCTAAGCTGCTCGGCCAATGGTGGCCAAGCATTTGTGATTGGCAGGACTCTTGGCCAATGAGAGGCAAGTACTCTCCTGATTGGCTGAGCACCTTGTAGTGATGTTGGCTGGTTTTCTGCCGAGACTGTTAAACATAAATATGTATATTTGTTTTATTTATTTTCTGCAATACTGTTTCTTTTTTTACTAAAGTCAACCACATATTTTTTAGTTCAATGCTCTGTTGGCTTATGATGTTTTTGTTACTGGTTGTGTAAGCTGATTCTTTAAATTTCCTTTTAATTTTGTCTTTTTCCTGACTTATTGGTTTAGCTGAGTCCCAGAGAATTTGGTGACTATTTCCCCATGCATGTTCGGCAATTCTAGATTTCTGGATTTCACCCTTTTGCGTGTTGTTCTTGTGTTCTTTGACGCGAGTGGCTAATGTTCTACCAGTTTCTCCTATGTACAGAGAGCCACATTCACATGGTATTAGGTATATGCATTCGCGGGGCTGTTGTTTATCTACTGTAGGGTTCACTTTAGTGAGAGTGGTTTTTAATGTGGAGCTGGAACGGAATGCTGTTCGTAGCTCGTATTTGTTGGCTTCCCTTCTTATTTTTACAGAGAGTCCATGGACATATGGAATAATCAGAGTTCCGGAAGGTTGTTTGTCTGTGGTGACTTCGCACTGTGGTGAATTTGGTTCTCTTCCAGGCTATATAGGCCCCAATTTTTTAGCGAGCTTCATTCGCATCTTGGTGTTCCGACCAGCTGTGTCTCAGCCTGAAGACGGGGATAGATCGCAATTCCCGAAAGGTTGCTGTTTTTCGTTGGTATAAACTTGTGTTGTGTTGTCTATTGTCTTGTGTTTGTCGTCCACTGTTCTCTGTTTTTCGTCTATTTCCATCTTCTTTCATACTGGGAATCTGGTTCTATATGTGTGTCTATCTTCTCTTCTGTGTCTGGGTATTGTTGTCACGATATTCGACTGAATTCTATCTCTAGAACTCTTTGTTGTCTATAGTAACAATAATAAAAAAAAACTGACAGAAATCCTCTTGTATTGCTTTTTTTTTATTTTTGTGTTCTGTTATATATATATATATATATATATATATATCATTTTTTGTTAGTTTTTCGGCATTTGTCTTCCAACACAGGTTTGATCAGCACAACATGAGCAATGGCGTACGTCCACAAACCAATAAATTCTAATTATAAATAAATCAACAAGAAAAGTTTTCCCACATACAAAACATGTAATGTTTCCTTACCAGCAAGTTGCGACTGTTCGCTATAAACACACAAATATTGTTGACACCAACGCCACCTACCCTATAACATTCCAAAAACAAAATGGCTGACGAGGCCGACTACTACAAACTGCTCGATTATAACAAAATGGCTCACGAAAGGTTAAAACACAATGGTGTGAAAACAGAATGGCTGATCCAAGATGGCTGTAAAGACAAAATAGTAGATTCAATATGCCGCCAAAACAAAATGGTAGATTCAACATTGCAGTCAAAACCAAATGGAGAATGCAACCATCACGAGATCCACGTTCCACCAACAATAGCCGTCTGGCGCAGAACATACCAAATATATCTACTTTTATTATTTGTTGGCTTGAGGTGGAAACACGGTTATTATCGTAGCAGAATTGTTCAAGATGTCCTGGCTTATAGTGTATGGGTGGCTTCTCCTTCTAACGTACTTAGTGCCAAAAATTAAGCGCAAACCTTGATTATCAGCCAACAGAAATTAACCACTAGTTGTTAACTGGCTCTTTGTTACTTGTTTTCACTGTAGCGCTTAAAACCTTAGAATTTACTTAAGAAAATTAAGTTTAACACTTTTTACATAGAGCAGACCTGATATTTTTCTGTTAAACAACGCAATAAAATACTGGCAGAGTAAATATTAAAAATACTTACTAAAAACTAAACACTTAATCAACAAAAACATAATAAATTTTATTACATAGATTATGTTGGCTAGTATTAAGTCTATACAATATATAAATCGATGTGTGTATGTATGTTCCCTGTGGACTCCAAACCGGCTGGAGCGATTTTGATGCAATTTTTAGGCAATCTTCAGGTTAGTTCAGTGGGTGATCCTGTGAAGTTTGGTAGTGATCAGATTAACAGAATATTTATTGTTTGCTTTTTGCGAATTTTGTGTCATATTTTCCTTAGAAATTAATTAATAATTTGAATACTTATTTATTTTAATAAATTAGTTAAGTATGATCGAGACTTGGAAGTGTGCGGCATGTCAATGTATAGACTTCAATGCATGGCTATAGATAATTAGCGCTACCCGTGTCGCTAGTATATACATATCGATGTGTGTATGTATGTACCCCATGGACTCAAAAACGGCTAAAGATGTTTTGATGAAATTTTCAGGCGTACTTCAGATTAGCCCAGCGGTTGATCCTGTAAAGTTTTGGTAGGGTATTTTTTTATCTTTTTTGCAGATTTTGTGTCATATTCTTCATTCAAATGAATTACTTAACATTTTATAAATTACTAACATACTGAATTCGATATTGGCACGCACGCCGTTCAATAGAAGGTTTTAACCTGATTACAAGCGTTTTTTTTTTTTTTCGTGCTGCAACAATTGAAACAGCAGTGCGACTTGTTTCTGTTATGCCTATATTGCTAAAATCCAGTGTAAAATATGCTTAATTTTTATCTACAGATTTCTTCCGCATCATCTCGGAAATCAATTGAACATAAAAATGCCAGTCTTAAAATATTTACGGTTAATACACAACGCGTTATAGTTTCTAATTAAATGACTTTTTGTGTTCTTCCAGGACTTATAACGTATATGCATGTGTTATGTTGTCATTTATGTTTCTTTACAATCAGTAGTCATAAAATACTGAGAGCTTGATTCATCATTGGTCATGGTTCTACACATGATGCTACAAAACGCAAGAATATTTGCGCAAATTAATTCATAACTCGATATTGGTTAGAAGCTGGATTTTCTACAACACTCACGAATGATGCGATCACGAAGTTAGAATAATGAGTGATCTTAGTTAGTTGAGCCAGATTCTACACGTTCATTTGCAATACATAGGAAAGAGTGAATAGTGGTAGGGGCGATTCTCTAGCAAAATGAAAATAATATTTAAAATTCATGTTATTCATAAGAAATGAAATGTCTGCTGTTAAAAAAGTAATGTTTTTTTACTCTTTTTCTTTGTGACCCCTACCTGAATTCAATACTGGAAAAAGTGACATCATGACGCGTAAAAAAGTATTCTCATTAAAAGGACTGTAGCTACTGATGTACGTGACATTTTCCAGTGAAAAAGTTCGACGCCTGTAGGCATGTTTCCAGGGAGAGTTCCAATACAGTGTTCAGAGCGGTCGATCGTAGAATCAGGTATACAGAGTTTGAGAAAAGAGAGACATACGAAATAAAACGGATGGTACGAGTTTTAACCAGAAACTGCTCTGAATAATACAGTACAATAATGCACGAATAAGAGAACACTTATCCTGTCTCTTAACAGCAGCTGTTATTTCATTGAATTAAGTTTTGTTTGACAATGCATTATACAAGAATAGTGGTTTCACCGAACATTTTATAAAAAAATTTAATTTTAACGATACCGAAAATCTTTAATTCGCTGACGAAGTTTTTTTTTATTTGGAATAAAATTTCATTTTCATGTTAAAATGCATTGTAGCAGTTTTCCTGTTCACTAAATATGATGCTTGCTGTCTCAAAACCTATACATCTGTGTATAGTAATTGCCGTAATTATACCTAATAAATTACAAATAGTAGAGTTTGATTAGTTAATAAATTTTAAATTTTTATTTTATTATCACAAAGTATTTAAATTTTACATTTTACTGTCTAATTAGTAAGAATTTACTGCGCGAGACATGCTGGTTTAATTAACCCTGGAATGGTCGCGCGGTGACGTGTATCACCCACGCCACCTTGTTTAGTCGGAATCCCCCACTCCCGCAACTTACCTTCGCCCACCTTCAGTACCTTTCAAGCTTTGTTGTTTGAAGCCCTCTGCCAATTCCCGGAACAGTCGGGCCACAGGTGGAGAAGAAGATAGACATTCTATAAATCTGGTTGACTACTGTCACCCATGCGACTGACTGTTCGTGTTACATGAGAAGTCAGAATTTTGATATTTTAAAAGTGTTTTATTTTAAAAATTGTCTGCTACATTTGATCTATTTGCATCAAAACTAACCTGTGGTTATGACGTTTTAATTGTGTATAAGGTCTCTAGATGTTTTTTTTTTAAATTCTAACCCCTATTATATGTTTATTATAAAATACACACACACACACACACACACACACACACACACACACACATATATATATATATATATATATATATATATATATATATATATATATTTGTAAACTAATTATTTGTTCTATTTTATTTCTAACAGAAAATAACCCTATAAAAGAGAAGAAAACCGGAAACATCAACTTATCTAAATGCTTGGCTGCGGTGGCTGAATGAAGTTTCCAGTGATAATGAAACTTTCGATGCAGAATCTGCCTCAGAAGAGAGTGATCACCTCAGCAGAAGTGATCATAATACCGAGCCCAAACAATCTACTGATGAAGATGATAACGGTGATTGTGAGTCACATGTTTCATTTTATTTAGGCAAAGTTGCTAACACAAAATGGCTGAAGGCACTGCTCAACAAAATGTTAGAACCCGGTTAGAAAACATTTTCACTCACCTGCCAGGACCTAAAGGAATAGCATCAAAAATTGATCGTGAATACCAGTTACTCGATTTGTGTCTACAAAATTACTGTATATTCTACCAGTGATTATATAAATATTATGAAAACTATGTATGAAAGAGATAGCGATGCAAGATATACAAATGAAAGGGGAATAAGAGCATTGTTTGATCTTATTTTATTGATAAGAAGTTACAAATTTTCACGAACTAATATCCATAAACTCTGGGACAACTTAAAAGGAAACTGACTAGAGTCATGTTACCTCACTATTATTGAGCAAAGGTTCCGATTTCTTATACGGTGCCTCCGTTTTGGTGGCATACAGGACAGAGCTTCTCGAAAGGAAATTGATAAGTTAGAAGCAGTTAGGGAAGTATTCGAAATCGTCAAAAATATATTTTCCAAAAATATTATTCCCACAGAGTATGTAACTGTTGATGAACAGTTACTGGCCATCCCAGGTAGTTGCCAGTTTAGACAGTATTAAGGTTAATTCTACTAAAGGTTAGAAATAAAATGTGTTTTCTTACGGGAGAGTTTGGCACAGGGATATTTCTGCCGCTAGGTACGCTGCAATCGCATGTGGGGACAAATTAAAATTGCGGTGTATGGAAGTATTACTTATTTTTGTCCATAAAATATTGTGCTTATATTATTTTTCGGTATTTAATCACAGTTTTAAAATTATAATCTTTCGTGTTTATTTGAAGCTAAGAAGTACGTCTGCGAGATGTTTTAATGAACCTAAGGAGTGGAAATATAAATGCCCGTGCTCGTATTTGTTTACAAGTTCGTA
Organism: Medauroidea extradentata; assembly: GCA_003012365.1. NCBI lineage: Eukaryota > Metazoa > Arthropoda > Insecta > Phasmatodea > Phasmatidae > Medauroidea > Medauroidea extradentata. Next base: position 16,190 of record PNEQ01042607.1, on the reverse strand, counting down.
GGATACATTGTTCGTCAGAAGGTAGTATTTAATTTTGAGGAATATGAACTCGTAGGTAAGTGCTGAGCTCAGTTGAGCTGTATTTAGTAATTCAATAAGAAATTAGGTGTTTTATGTGTGATTATATGTTTTGTGTAAAATAGTGTAGTTTACTACGTTCTGTTTGTGTGGCTGTGGCAAGCTGTGACAGGTAGTAGTGAGTTGTGGAAAAACGAAGTTTTTGTGTGTCAGAATTATTTTTTTCCATATGTAGTTAATTGTAATAAAGATATTAGGAAAGCCAGGTGAAACATAAATATCATTTACAACACATTAAATTTGTGAAGAAAAACCAGGAGATACTGTAGTTTTTACTGTGAAGAAGTTTTTACCAGAAAGTTTTCCTTCAAGCTTTTAGAATAAACACAAAGTAGGTAAATATAAAAATATATATGTACTAGTAAAACTACTGACTTTAGAGGTAGAGGAAGTGTGCCAAATATGGAATATGTACCTAATATGGGATACGTAGGTTTCCAGAAACTGCCACGCTGCAGCACTGTAACAGGTAGCCGAGTAGAAGCACGTTCAAGGCCACCGCTTTTGGACGTGACAGTAGGTCAGTAGAGATGCGTTGTTTGTCTGAGGTGGTCGATATTTTGTTTATTATCCTCTACAAGTTTGTACAAGGTAAGCACTAAATGTAGGTAAAATTTATATAATCCCTATTACACTTGGTATTCAGATACTGAGCGGTTAGTAGAAGGTTCAAGCTTTAAAAGTTTGTTATATGAATATAGAGTTGCCATTTTCACGACTCGTGTGACAAAGTGGTTATGTCCCTATTATGGAATACTTTTATGTTCCTAATATGGAACAGTATTCCATATTTGGTACAGCATATGTAAGTGTTCGGACACATATAAATTTTTTGTTTACAGAATAATGTCTTGCCGGAAAAAGGACAGTACTACGCCACAACGAAAGAAGTGGAATGCAGATGACATGGAGAAAGCAATAACAGAAGTGAGATGCGATTCGATGTGTTATAAGAAGGCAGTAACTGCATTTAATGTTCCTCGAAACACTTTGTTTCTTCTTTCATCGAATAAAGACAAAACACCTGAACATGCAAGTAAGTCTAAACTAGGCAGACGTTCAGTGTTCTCACCAGAGCTGGAAAAAAGGTTAGCAGATTATATAATAATCTTGGAAAAAATGATATGGCTTAACAAGGCGTTATATCAGAAGGTTAGCATCAATTTTCCAAACAAGATGAGACTACTGGTCGTAAGTGGCTCGACTTAATAATCAGGCGTCACAAAGATGTCATCACAATCAGAAAGCCCACAGGAACATCATTCAACAGAGCTGAGGGATTTAATAAAGAGAATGTGGCAGCATTTTTCGATTTACTTCAAGCTGAGATTTGGCAAAGCTTATTTGAAAGTTCAAACTTGCTCCATTGCTGTAAATGGAATTAAAGCAACAGGACTTTATCCTGTGAATCGCAGTGTATTTGAAGAAAAATATTTTCTTGCGGCTCAGCAAGACGACATGGAAAATCCCACTGCAGTTCCTACTAGACCGGCGCCGACAGGACGCATTAAAGGATCTGAAACCAATGTCATTGGACCAGAACAAGTTAGTCCTATCCCCTAGAAGGAAAGGCCCACAAAAAGGACGAGCTCCAGGGAAAGCTGGAGTTTTGACATCGTCGCCATATAAAGCCAACTTGGAGGGATCATTGCAACAAGCTTCTCAGAAAACGACACCTAGGGTTAGGTCTACCAATTACCAAGAGAGCACTAAATGTTCTTCTAAAAATATTAGGAAGGTTTCTACAACAACAGACACTAACCTTAAACTACAAAACACACAGCCTTCATGCAGAGGATTGGTCACACGTAAGACGCAAGCACGGAAGAACAGAAGACATGAAAGATCTTCGGACGAAGAGACATCCAGCTCAAGTGATGTTTCTACAGACCCTAATTTGCAAGCGGTTGGGCTAATGAAACCTAATGACCAAAATGCTACGTGTTTTTATTGTGATGGAAAAGTTTTCAGAAGATCGAAGAGGCGAAATGTGGATACAGTGTTTGGAGTGTCAATAATGGTTTCACACTGAATGCTCAGGTGCAGAAAATTATATGTTTGTGTGTGAATATTGCAAATAGACTTATCTACTGGATTGTATTTGCATATCTACGTTACCAAACCTGATTATAATATAAAAATAAATATAATTATAGTCCTTTCCAACATCATTATGATAGTTTGTGAATGTTTTCAAAACTTTTCCATATTAGGTACAATTGTTTGTAATGCATAGAAGTACACATTTTGTAAAAAAAATAAAAAAATAATTACAATTTGTAATTTGATAGTATTTTCAGGTTCTTATAATTATAATGTAACTTTAAAATGTGTTTTTTATTTGTAAAAAATTCCTTGTAAGGAATATATAAAAACCGCGATTATTACAAACAAAAAACAAAACGGTACTCCATATTTGGCACACTTCCTCTATAGTTTAGAAATTAAAAACATTTCTATAGTTGTTACAAGTAGTCTTACATATTTACAACTTCGTTATGTTAGTTTAGGTTGTTAGTTCAAAATGGGTTAGGTAACCTAACACCACACCCTCACTGTCTTCACAATCATAGACTGTCTACTTCTCTCAGTTTCCCTCTAAACCCACAGAAAATTTTCACTGTTCGTCTTCCTTACCCACGCTCACAATTCATGACCTTGTACATCCCGACCAATCATTCTATTCTTTCCTCAAATAATTGATGGTCTAGAGGAACCTCTACAACATTTGTTTAATTATTTTCGTTTCACCCGAGAGACTTGGTTACATTAAGCAAAACGCTCACCAAGTATAGGGGTCGTCAGATAGTTGCATGAGATAAACTTACAATGTTTGCATGTATGTACATTACATTACAAGGTAGGTCTACAACATATTTACAAATGTAGTAGGTACACTATTTATGCATACAGACTATATAAGGAGTAAAGTAACGAATTCTACTACATAACTTTCAATTGTAGCAAATGATACACAATGTGCTAGTGCAGAGCTAGCCAGAAGATGACAAAACTTCCAATTACACTATTATGTAAGTATGTTACATTAAACGTATGAGGAATAGCAATAAACATGAGAGGAAAGAGATGTTGCTTCACACCAGTACACAATCTTATTAGGGTATATTTTATTTATTTTATTTATATTTCATTCCGTTCAGCCCACTTGTGTGGCGGAGCCACGGGGCTATGGAACATGTCAATAAATTTCACATCATACAAATATATAATTACACAGTATTTAGCAAACTTAGCACAGTATTATACAGATATCAATCAAATTTCTAGAGCTAATATGTACAAGGAAGTTACAATAGCGGCTGTTTAACAGACAAGTCAACCTACACACATGTATATACCTTCCCACATATACATACACATATACCTATACAATGCTGTTTTACATTAACATTAGCACGTACAAAACCATACTACAGTTAGCACTATAGCTAGATTCGTAGTAGTTGGCAGATATTTTTAATGTACAGTACAGTATCTAGATTACAGTACTTTTATTGTACTGTGTTAGCGCAGTGATTAGGATGCACGTCTCCCACGAAGGTGACCCAGGTTAGATCCCTGATGGGGTTTGCCCTAGCTTTTTGCATTTTAGAATTGTGCCGGACAATGCCGCTATAAGCCTTTTTTCTCCGGGATCACATATTTTCTATGTCCCTTCATTCAGGCATTGCTTCTAGTTTTACCCTCATTTACTGTGGAGACTCAATGTTTAAAGGAACCCCGCCCCATCTCTCATTATCACTTTTCTAATGTAGGCATATTCAATAATTCAACAAATATATAAGTTTATGATTATTAGCAATTTATATGGCAAATGGTTTCAAGCGATTTTTTTTTGCTAACTCCCATTTAAAATTGTGAAATGTTTATTGTTTGTACTCTGTAAATTTATTACACACAGTTTTTGTTATATAGTCTAAATAGTATGAATTGTGCTTTTGAGTATATAGCGTAGACCTACTGCCTCCAGAACTGATCACAGCGGTATGCACATGTAAGGAAGTTGTCGCTTCTGCCCAATATTTAATGATGGTATTCTTGGAAACCTCTTTATCATCTTCTGAGTATTCTATAGCTTTGCCTGATCACTGTGCAGGGAGCATGGGTCAAGACTACGTGGACGCAGACAGCCCTGGAGTTAGACGAACTGCTCAGGAACCTCCCATGTGCAGCTCCCAGGCTCAAGACGAAAGAGTATGGACGAAGAGATTTCATAATCAGGTGACAGCCGTAGGGGGTCTGGGTTATTAACCATGCTGAATCACCTACCTGCTTTAGTGTGGGTGACTTGGACGGCAGTGCATTATATGACCCGATGTTGAATGAAGTTATAACTGTCATCTGGCAGTACACCTAGGTTTCCCCCTCGTCCCTCACTACACCATGTCAGAGTGGTGGAGCTTTACAGGTTGTCAGTGACACAAGCCTACTGACATCTACCAGGCTCCAGAAAAATGGCGTCAACGACCAATCCTCCACCCTCCAGGAGATACTGCAGTGCTCTCAGCAAGGAGCACTAGCTGCCATCTGTGAAACGTGCACACTAGTAGGCCTACCAATAAGTGTTCAAGGTTTTTTGGCGTAATGTTTTACTATGTTTTATCCTGTTAAGTGTGGAATTTAAATTTATTATAATGCTCCTTATTGAATTTTGTTAACAGCTATTATTTCTGCAATAGAAGTAGAAAATGTCAATATTTGTTTGCCAATTCCAAGTTGACCAATTTTCAATTTGTGTTAATAACCGTTTGAATACAGAAGTGCATTTTGTGAGCCTTTCGAAGTGGTTTCCCAAGTTAATAATGCTCATACATTTTGGTTTCTGATAAGTTTATTAGTCTGTTTGAGTGTGTAAGCTGTAACGGCTCCAATGATTACATGTGAGTGTTTTTAACGTTAGTGAAGTTTCTCTATGTTTATATTTATACATCTTTACAACTTCAATTTGGCATTAGAGTCAAGAACACTTGTGTTGTAAACTACCTTGTGTTTGAGATGTTCAACATGTTTTATTTAGTTTGTATGAACATTAATGGCCTTATACTGCAAGTTTGTTTTGTATGGATGCCAAGTTTCCTGAATATTTACAAATACAGTAACAACCTTTCAAATAGTTTCTGAAGGGACTTAAGAATTTAAACTTATTAAAAGGGAGAACTTTTTTAGTAAATATTTAGAAGTTTTATTGTTCTTGTTCTCTTTATCGACCTTGTCTAAATTCTTAACATCTTTGAATTTCACCAGTATAAGTACTAAAAATTAAAAGCATTTTAATTGATGGATTTTGTGATAAATTTTTTTGGTAATTAGGCTGTATTTACTTCTTATAAAGTCAATAAGTACTATTCTGGATTATTTTAAAATAATTTTAACCAAGCTTACAGTATTAGATGTAAACAAATAGTATTAATTTTTTGTCTGTGATAAAGAATATTTGCAATGTAGTACTGGAAATTTAAACTTATTAAAAGGGAGAACTTTTTTAGTAAGTATTTAGAAGTTCTATAGTTCTTGTTCTCTTTATCGGCCATGTCTAAATTCTTAACATCTTTGAACTTCACCAGTATAAGTACTAAAAATTAAAAGCATTTTAATTGATGGATTTTGTGATAAAATTTTTTGGTAATTAGGCTGTATTTACTTCTTATAAAGTCAATAAGTACTGTTCTGGATTATTTTAAAAGAATTTTAACCAAGCTTACAGTATTAGATGCAAACAAATAGTATTAATTTTTTGTCTGTGATAAAGAACATTTGCAATGTAGTACTGGAAGACAATAATGCACAAAATTATTTTATAATTAATAATTTTCCTTTTGAAAACATAAACACGTGTGAACTGTAGCAAATGTACACTGTACCTCAAATATTCTGGTTGACTTTATATGTAAGAGCATAGAGAAAACCAATGATGTGAAGCTGATTTGACAAAATTCAATTATATGCGGTTTTAAAATTTCAAATATTAAGTTTAGGTGAAAAGTGCCAAAATGTCTTCGCCTTATTCTTTTCGCAAGGAACACGCAACGTATGTGGAGTTTGTCCCCATTTCTAAGAAACGTACTGCATTTGTTATGTAACCATATTTCCTTAAAAAAGATAAAGACAATTATTCCCTCTTTCTACTATTACGATGATAATTATTGTATAAACGTAAACGAGATCCGCGTACACACATACATTTTAGCAATTTTATTTAAAAGATATTTTTTTTAATAAGATTGTCTCTTTCGACTATTTATTCACTTTAATATGAGTAGTAATTACATAACTAACTATAAACATAGCATTTTCTGTCTTATAAAAATATTCAATATCGTGGAAACCGTTTTAAAATAACACTGCCCAACAGATTTTTATGTCAGTTTTAGTTTACGGTTTAAAAAATACTATCGCGAAAACTAAAGAAACAGTTGCATGACCTTGCTGAGATCAATGATGGTATAAAAAAAATATGTAGGTATATTTTTTAATGTCACCACTATTACTTCTATTACTTGCACTGCCTACAATACATTTTCAGTTATAGAAAATGTATTAGAATTACTCAAGTCCTTACGATACAGGTTCCGTAATGGCTTGTTTCCAAACCCATTGTTCTTAAGACATTTATATTCAACCACTGAAATTAAATTCACCGCATTCCTAATGTAATAACAACAAATAATTTTAAGGCCGATAATGTTTTTATCACGTATCTTTAACAATTAATTTCTAATTTTTATGTAGCACAAATGTGCTTAGTCTGCAAAATGTTTTTGACTTCTTCTTATTCCATCATACCTTAACAAAGACGCGTTTTGGCAACGTTCTTATAAAAATATTACTTGCTACAATCTGACTGCAAACAGTTAACACACATCCCTAAACTAATTTTGAGTGTAATCAAGTTTGTTATAATATTTTAGCTGAATGATTCCGCATTTACTTGAATAGTAATTTCATGCAGAAATTACTTTGTGAGCTTTCAAAACATTATCTTTATTATTTTTATCATCACAACGTATTTAATATGGTAACTTGAATTATTCACCGTGTTTCAAGCAATTTATGTTCAAAAAAGAAGTGTACGTAATTCTTAAATTCGACCATTAACCTCACTATAATTTATTCATATCACAAAGCTGGGAAAATTCACACTTATTATGATCAACTTGGATTAGACCAGGCGCTTAATATACAGAAATATTACAAGTTGTCGACTAAACAAATACGGAATATTTAAAAGTTGATGATAGAACACTGAATTAGGTGACGATTCGCTTACATGCTGAACTCGTATTCGGGAGTAATCGGGATCGATTTCCTGCTCTGGCCAAAATTAATTCGATTTCCAGTTGTTTCCTGAAATCACGTAATGCGAGTACTGGAACGGGTCATTATCAGCGCCCATGAGCGGTTGTTCTCCTATTCCCTGGAATTAATTTGTTTCACCGTCTTCAAGGGTCTACCTAGCGATGAGACGTACGCTCACTTGCCTAACATTGAATATAACAGGTGGTTGCACACTTCAGCTATGGATGATGTTATAACGGAAAGGAGAAGTCTGCGAGAGTTCGAAAGCTGATGAACGCAGTGTTTACCGTCACCGGTAACTGCTTTATTCATGAACTAATAGTTTCTCTACTACTAAGAAATGGACTCCAACCTCTGGCGGCACAAGCAAACGATTAGAGCGTATGTACACCACTGCATCAAAAGATAACTCGCTGTGTTTCTTACTCAGGATCCTTGCGGTAGCCTCGTCGAGCAGTAGGTGGTGGCCAGAAAGCTCTCTTTATCAAATGAGTCACGGAGACCACACACACGTAACGATACTCAACCTATAACTGTCATATAATACAACAACCACCCAACAAAACCTCAGAACTGAGAAATGTCACGTTTTACGCAATCACGTGCTTGCTACTCCTAGTCGTTGGAGTCGGACCAGTAAACAACAATCATAGTAGGTTTAACCATCACGTCCGAAAATTTAAGTTTTGCTTAAATGTAAGTTCGGAGTTGACTTGCACATTATATTGTTTCACAAATATTTAAGCATAACTCAAATGTCGTGAGCATTGCTTTGGTTAGGTGGCCAAAATCGTATGCCTAACCATATATCTCTCCTTTAGCTAGAAATATACCATTTATAAAGAAAGAAAAATGAAGGATGTCGAGAAATTAAAAAATGTAGTACCTGTAAATTGTATGAGGAAACAAAATTGCTCTCAAACAGGAATATACAATCTTATTATTATAATATATTGGCACTTCCCCTTGAAGAGAAGTAACGAATTTGAAGTATGTGCAATGTTTAAGAGTGAGTGTTAGATAAATAAACGCTGAAAACATCATTTGATTTCTACGCTTTTTACGAAGCCAATATGGATAAAATACTCAATGACAATCCTAGATAGTGGTATTTGTCAACTTTGAAAGTAAATGATTATCCAGAATTATTAATTAGTTACATGTGACCTCTTGCGCCGCAGTTAAATATACGAGGTTCCGGCGTCAGTGATTGTGTCTCAGTTCGTAACACTGGAAACAATTTTGTTTAAAACGTTGGCTTTAAGTATTGTCTAGGATTGCTATTATTTAACTTTCGCAAATTGGCTTTAAGAAAGCTACAGTTATAGATTAATGCTTTTAGCGTTGAATTATGTATTCGCTTTGTTAGCAATGTCCTATTTGCCGTACACTGTAAAATTTCGTAAAATTATATCTTCATGAGATATGTAATTTTACGTCAAATGTTTTATAAAATGTTTGAGACAACAACATGTCGTGTAAATTTCAATTAGCCTTATTATTTTCATATAAATTTGTTAAAACTTGTATGTGTTTAAAAACATGTGTTATGGGTATTTATTAATGCGTGTAACTGTATAAAATATATATTTGTTTAAATCCCTCATGGTTGTCAATGTCAGTATTTATGAACATGTAATGGTAGTTTTACACATGTCATTCTCTTTTCACCACCCAATGTGTGTATAAATTAACAAAATACATACTCAAAAATAACTCCACCAATGTTTGCATTATTTCCCTGTGACAAGTCTTAGGAAATCATACCTGCAATGTCAGTGTAATTTTACACAACATGTTATGTAAAGCGCTGTTTTCAACAACGTGTAGCATAAATATTAGTTACTAAAATTGTGAATATAAAACTGCACTAACAATTTGACATAAAATAACAAATGTCGTGAATATTTATATTTCCGTATTATTGTAGAAAAACACAGAATATTTGTTTAGTTCCCATGCAGTTGCCGGTGTTAATATCAGTAAACATACAGACGTAATTTTACACACGCCATATTAATTCACCTTACAACTGCTGTGTACATTAACAAAACAGGTGATTCAAAATTACTTTACCAATGTAGGCATCATATCTTATGGACTAGCCTTGAGAAAAAAAACTCCTACAAAGACAATTTATTTTAGCAAAATAAGTTTAGAAAAGTGACGTTTATAATAACATGTCTCGTAAATCATAATTACTCCATTTGTGTGTGATAAATAACATGACGCTCACCATGTTAAATATCAAATTGGTTACGTATTTAACACTCTAATTTCATTGTAGAAAAATGCTGAAAGTTTGTCTAAACTCCGCGTAGTTGTCAGTGTAAGTATCCATTAATATACAAACGTAGACCTAATGTTACACGTGTCGTTTTATTTTACCTCACAAACGTTAGAGTGTATTAACAAAAAATATGGTTCAACATCACCAATGTCTGTAGTATATCTCATAAATAAGTTTCTGAAAATTACACTTTCAAGGACAGCGTAATTTATCTAAAGATGTTTGGTAACATTATGAATACAACAAGTCTTGTGTGTCGAAATTATCATGTTTGTGAGTGTTATAATTACATGAAGTTCGTCGTGTTAAATTACGACTGTCTAGTACTTAATATGTTCATGTAATTGTAGACAAACAACGAATGTATGTTTAAAACCCACGCAAGAGACAACGTTATATCCAGAAACATATAATAATAATTTTTAGAAACGTTGTATTATTTTACCTCATTTTGATAGTGTTTATTAACAAACACAGATGGTTTAAAGTTACTTCACCAAAGTCTGCATAATATCGCAGCGACAAGGTTCATGAAAGTATGTCTACAAGCACACACCTTTTAACCATTATAGGCCTGAAATAAAAGGGCACAACTGCGCATGCATCCCCAATTTTGAACAGAAAATTTTAATGTTAATTTTCTAAAACCTTAATAATATTAGTTTAATATTCTCTACATATGGTAGTGACCAAATAGGTTCTTAAGAAGTATCGTCAATTACGATTCACGCAACTCTGTTTTTTTTTTTTTTTTCGGTTTTTGCGAATTTGTAACGTAATAGTGTTCAAACCCGTGCTCCGTTGAAGACTATGACGTAATAGTGTTCAAACCCGTGCTCCGTTGAAGACTATGCCGTGACCACTTTTGCGCATTCGCAAGAAAAACTGACGTCACATTTTACAGAGCCTATAACATTGGCAAAGTGTGCATACTGGACCGAAATCCATTTTTGCTAGTCTTAGCGTACGTGGTTCCAACTTTCATCAGTGCAGCAGCACTGATTGTTGAATCATGGGCACGCTTTCAAAATGTCTTGGATACAAACCGTGAACCGGCCATTTAATATGTATGATTTTTCATGCTATTCCAAAATCCTTCATGGTTGGTTTGTTACTGTAGCCAATGAAAAATCATTCATCAGTTCTCACGGATTTTGTGGGCTATTTTGCATAAGCTTCTTTACGCATTGTGCTAGCTTCCGTGCATAAGACTCTTAAACGGCGAAGCTATTATTTTATTGGTTGGAAGTCTGTACTAAAGTACACAGGCAGAATACACAAAATGGACATTGTTATTTTGCTGTTGGCTCTCGTTTGAATTACGTGAAGTGGTATAACATCTGAAGATATTAATTTCATAAAGGAGATAAGTGCCAAAAATAACGAAAATGAGTTTCCAGCTCCAAAAGGTCTAAAAACCAAGGCCAATATACTCCTATAGGCACTATGCTCCGAGGCGACCCCTAGCAATTAAAATGACTGCGGGAAGAATGGAACAATTGTGTGTCCACCATCTGACATTACATGGTTTTTCGTCAATATCTCGGAAGTAACATTTTGCCCCACAAAGCTGCGCTCTCAGTGACGTGAAATGTGTTTTTAAATGTGACGACAGTAATCATCCTTGGCGTGTAATAATTTCGTTGCACGTGGACCATTACTCTTTCCAACTTCAATAAAAGCTTAAATCAGGGTAGAGAACAGCCGAATTGTTTACGAAATTCATATAATTTAGACGATTGCGAATCGGATTATACAAATTTGGTTTATTTAGTAGATCTCGGACTCCTCTTTAACCCGCCTCTTTATACTGCCGGAACACCCTGTACGTCTGGTTGTCCAGCTTACTGCTTACACATGGCTGTTTACAAAATGTGTACCCCGCTTTCCGTCTACCACATAGAATGACATTACGCTACAAACCTTTATTTTCCACGAAAAACCCTTTCAAAAATATTAATTTTACGAATTACGAAGTCAATAAAATGTATATTTAGTTTCAAAATTTCTATATTTTTTTTGTAAAGGTGATAACGTATATTAAAAATCTGACGTCATGATTTGTGAAAAGTTTTGAAGCTCTGAAACCCTCTCATGTGGATATCATACGATAATCTTTGTAAAATTAAGTTATTACTTTTCGTTATATTAAGAATTAGAAAACCATAATTTTAAGTCTAACTTGTAATTTTTTTATGATTGGTATAAACGATGGCCCAGTTCAAAAGGGTAACAACTCAAAAAATGGAATTTTAGGGTTTGGCTCACCAACGCATAGACAGAAGTGCACTCTACTCAGCTGAAAATAAAAACAACACGTAAATTCTCTTGTTTTAATAACATGGAATTTTTTCTGATTGCCAGCAAAGAGCTGGATATTGAATTTATTTAATTTTAAGGTGTTATAATTTCATCAAGGCAGACTATAAACCTTTTAAACACTTTAAGCAGTTACCTCTAGACCTTTGCTTCAAATTAACACCAACCAAATATGTTAATTCACAATTTTTCGGCGAAACGGACATTTCTCTATGTGCATTTTAGTCACAACTGGGAATTTTGAGTTGTTTCCCTTCCGAACTTGGCCATCGTACTAATTTATTTTTTCAATGAGTACTTTTAATTTCCTATTCTAAAGTTATGCAGTGTATTAACTATTGTTATGCCATAGTTTATTTTGTATTAAAATATCTACTTGACAAAACAAACCACATACAATTATAAGGAGTATTTCAGATTTTATCATCGTGTATTACAGACATTCGCGTAATATTTTGCCGTTACATTCTCCTTAATAAAATCTTTCCTTTTGAAAGTTGGTACGTCGTCGAGAACCTTTTTTAATTGGTATGTTATTAATGAATGTGTTGAGTGCAAATCGTACCATACGATATTCAGCCTGCATATGTAGCGAGGTCTCGCAACGATAACACGTTGGATTCGCTTTCCTGACTGATTTTTGGTTTTCCATGGTTTCCGAAAATCACTCTACGCGAATCCCGGGAAGAAATCCTTAACAAAGGCTTTCCGAATTCGTCTCGCATTCTATCTTAAGCTGAGAAATCGTATAGAACATCATTTTGATTGCGTGACTTCAACAGCAGTCTTTCCTGTTATTATTACCACTCCCAAAAAAAATAAACCTTTCTAACAGGTCCCATAAAAATTTTGTTTTTGTTAAAACGCTAGCATTTTTAACGTAAAATTTGTGTGAACATAAACGAGATACAATTATGTGCCTCACCAGAATTAAAAAAGAACTTCGTAATTTTTTTCTACACTACACTGCTTGAAATTTTTCAACTTCGGATCTCGTTAGTGATAAACGAAAAACATGTATACTATCCATTATGTATGTATTACGGTGTGTAATCGATGCTTGTAAGTAAGTACTTGCAACAAGACGGCCATTACTTGTTTTATATTTATCATCGCCTTCTAAAGATGACATTAAATGGCCTCCATGACAGAAAAAAAGCCAACTTTTTAAAAGATGGCCGTACACATTATTTCGTGAAGTGAAGATGTTTCGAGTGTGATTTTCACAAAAGTTTAAGATCTCAATGGAACTGAACGTCTCCCACGTATGTGATGATTCACTCTTAATTTCCAAAATAAGTTTTTAAATTCATTTACATAATAATTTTCGTTTGATATAGATTTTAAAAGTTTTGATACTTAATTAACTTTTAAATACTTCGGAATAACATTCTTGATTATGTAGCATTACCTCACAAATAAAAACAATCAATACGCGAAACAGCTTATTTTTAAACTACTTACAGCCTAGGAACTTGAGCGTTTAACTTTGAAAAAAATATGGCAAAGCCAAAAACTTGAATTTTTGTTTTATTTGGTGCGCTAAACAATTCATTAAAAAAGCCAAAAATTCCATAGGCGCTTCCTTTTCATTTCAGTAAGGTTGTTGTCCGTCTGGGCGCTGTCTAATTTACAGTACAGGAAAAGCCATGTTAACTCAAATAAGTTTTACATGGAAATTAATACAAAAAAATGCGTGGCATGAAATCCAAAATGTAAATAACATAGAAATGCATGTAGGAAAGTAATGGGTTTTGTTGTTATTGCGTAATCAGATTTTTAAATTACATTTTATTATTTTATAGAGCTATAAAACCGGCTGTTATTTATAGCGCAAATCTAACTAGCTAGGTTTACAGAACGAATAATACAAGGATCAAAAATTTCAGTGGCCGCGTGTAGCTATCTCCAATAGCAAAGCTTTGAAACATATTTTTGTTTTTAAATAATTTGTGCAGTCGCGAATATCTTAGGAGTGGTGCGCTTACTGACGAGTGTGGACGGATAGGTAACGGGATAAGGGTAGCTGGGAGATGCTTCCTGCTGATAAGACTAAAGACTGGTGGACATAATCCCTTCCGAGAACCGTTTCCTGAACTTGAGTGGACAGCATGCACTCCAGCCACATCACTGAAACATGTGAGCCAGTGTTCTGTGCTAGTCAAGTCGCCCATAAGTCATCAACTATTTGACCAGTGGGTGGGCCAGTGCAAATGATTTGAAGTAAAATGCGGGGTCATTGACTTCTGATATATAATGTTATAGCATATTAATGGATGATATTGCTAATTCACGGGTACGCTGTACAGTAGAGTCTCGACAACTCGGCCTAATGTGGACCGAAGGCTGGCCGAGTTTGTGAATACGCCGAGTTATCGGGAATAAAATAAGATTACGCTGACGAAGTAAAAGTACGTACTTTATGAAGGCATAGACACTTTGCTACATGAAAATGAACATTAATGAATACGCAGTGAACAATAATTTACATAATAAGACAGAAGTCAGAAAAATACTTCATGAAAGCATAAAACAGTTCAGTATAATAAAAATTAACTCGCCGACTTTGCAACACTGCCTAGTTTGTTTTAAAGAAATGTGTAATGTCATATTGTTTTTCACACTGCTCTCTGCGTTTTGCTGCTTCATCACGAAGACGACGAAGGAACAGTAAGTCCATTACCGACGCACCTTGTTCAAAATACTAAAGTGCGGTTTCGACAGCCTTTAGTCCCTCACTATGTGATATTTTAGGAGTTTGTACGGTGATGTCCTCATCGTCAATGTCTTCATCATTTTCTGGCATTTGTTCATTAACTATAACAGCCGCCATTATTTTTGCATCGTTCATAATGTCTTCTGTATCATTCTGTAACCATTGTTCGACGTTATTTTCATTGGCTTCTGCACATCCAGGAACTCTTTTCAGGAGGTCGAGTAAGTTTGCCTTTTCTGCATTTTGTTCAACAAACTCATTTCTCTCATGATCAAGGAGTTTTCGCCAGGAACGAACTAGTGTTAATGACTCTAACTCGTTCCAGGCATCTGTTACCCATCGAACAACATCCAATAGATTAATTGTCTTTAAATTTTGGATTAGACCTTGGCCATCATCGTTTGCAGAAAGAAGGGATGATAACAGCTTCCGCCTAAATCATCTCTTGAGACTAACCAAAACTCCTTGGTCCATTGGTTGGCATAACACTGTGACATTGGGTGGTAAAAACATTGTTCGTATGTCACCATTTGTTAACTCTTTAATGTCTGGTTGCAAAGATGCGTTGTCCAAAATCAGAATAGCCTTCCTTGGCAGGTTCTTAGATTTTAAAACCCGCTCAACAGAGGAAACAAATTCTTCATGGAACCATTCTTTGAAAATTACAAAGCTCATCCAGGCATGTGACTGGTTTCTGTACCAAACTGAAAGTTTATCCATATCAATGTGCTTAAATGCACGTGATTTCTTTGATTTTCCTATGAGACCAAGTTTTAATTTGTGCTCACCTGTTGAATTACTGCATGCTAGGATTGTTACCCTCTCCTTGCTCCTTTTAAAAGCTGGGGCTGACTGTTCATCCTTGAAAGCAAGAATGTGTGCTGGTAACAGTTTAAATTTAACCCTGTTTCATCACAATTGTACAATTGCTCTCCGGTCAAACCTTCAACTTCAATAAATTTCTGCATGTTTTCCTTAAACTGGAACATACCCTCCGTGTCCCCAGATTGTTTTCCCCACAAATACTAAGCTGGCGGACTCCATAGCGTTTCTTCCAGCGATCAAGCCAGCCAGTGATTGCGACAAATTTAGGATCGTTGTCTTTTTTAATTTCTTCATAAAAAGTCAAGGCCTTCTCTTGCAAGATTGGCCCACTAATTGGCGTGCCCTTCTCTCTTGTTTGGCGAAACCAAATGTACAGTGCCTCATTTACCTCATTAAAGTCACTTACTTTCATACTTTTCCTTTCTTTCAATGTTTCTGTACACATTCTCTTAAGGCCGCGCTTGGTGCAGGATCGCCCCACTCACGAGTATAGGCATTTACATGTTAAATAAGAACTGACACAACTCCCACAATTTTCTTGCTAAAGTTTTCCAACAAAAACTATTTTACAGATTTTGATGAGCTTAAGCAGGCTATTGGACCAACATAGTAATGTATGTATTTTAATAATATAATTTCGTTAAT
>PNEQ01042606.1:0-34922 GCA_003012365.1 Medauroidea extradentata | reverse complement strand
CAGATTCAGCTCGTTATATGACTAAATGCATCAATACCATCAGAGTTCTAGTTTCTGAAGAACTTGTGCATACACAATGCTGGGCACACAAAGTTAATTTGGTGACAAACATATGGGCTGCTGAACTCAAGAAACTGAACGAATGTGTGACACAAACAAAGCATGTTTTCATGAACACAAGAAAAAGGAAACATGCCTATATGTCTTTTCTAAAAGAAAAGTACCCAGAAGATTCAGAGAAAGTGAAGCTCTTTTCAATGCCTGTCATAACTAGGTGGAACTCGTGGTTTAGAAGTGTCGAATACCTGAGTGACCATTTGTGTGATGTGGTAGAATTTATTAACACCTCTCAAGATGAAAGCATAGCTGTGCAATATTTTCAAAACTTGTCCCCATCAGACACAAAAATTCTCCAATGTCAGGCTACGTTTCTTGTAGAACACTTCAGCAAGTGCTGCAACTTGCTACAGTCACTTGAAAGCTCATCAGTTCCTTTGGCTCTCACACTGGACACAAAATTGAATGTTTTGGCAAAACTGTTTACTTTGCTGTGTGATGGATTCTTTTTTCAGAGCACTTCTGAAATTCTGGAGACACTACCAAGGCAGAGCAAGGACAGCTTATCATCTCATTTTAAAGCTGTTGCTTTAAAATGTTTTGATAAATTAGCAGAGCTGAGGGAAAATGACACTGCCAAATCATTTATTTCAGCAATTGGTATACTGTTTGACCCAAGAAATGTCATTAAAAGTACTCCTAGTGACATTTCAGTTTTGTTGAAGTGTATACCACTTCTGAAAGATGTTGCTCCAAGCCAGTACCTGACTGCATACGCTGTTTTCAGGGATACAGTGAAATCTGAAGCAGAGTCTGGTAAAGGCGTAGATGTACTGAAAATTTTGCTTTCAATGAGGTCTGACTATCCAAGTTTTGTTGAGTGTTCTGTGCAAGCTTTGTGGATTCCTGTCAGCAATGTGGATTGTGAGCGAGGTTTCTCATTTTATGGGAACATCATGACAGACAGAAGAACAAGCATATCTGCAGAAAATATGGAGTTAATGACGGCATTAGCTTTTCCATCAAGCTAAGTGGCAGCTGTGCAGTCAAGACTTTTTTTTTATGTGTTAGATGTTACTTAGGGATACTTAAAAGTTTCTGTTAACTATTAAATTCTTTCAGACTTAGTAGGCTAACATTTTTACAGTTACACCTTGCTCTGGATCCGTTTGATAAAAATTATTAAAAATGCAACCACATTATTTTTAAAAGTGACGAAAAAGTGACGAAATTGTTTCTAAAAATGACGAAAAATGCACCGAAATTAACTAGGAAAAAGGACAAAATTTTCCATTTATTTTCACTGCAAACAGGTGGCTCTATATATACCCATTCAATTATCACAGATAATTGGGAGCAATTTTCATAAACTTTAACAATTTTTTGCTCAGAAACAACTTGGCCTAGGGAAAAATTTTTGTGGATAGCCATAAAATGGTAGTACAGTAAGTTTAATTAAAATCTGAGATTATGGGCACAGTCTTGAATATTTACTGGTTAATCTATCAGTTCACTGTGTAAGTAAACAAAGTGATAGAAAATTATTTTACTGTTCCTGCTTAGCCCGCTTCCTTCTTGCATAATCAGCTTGTTCATTTTCACATACAACACGCAAATTATGTTAACTTGCTTTGTTTACTCACTGACTTGTACATAGTGTACTGCTTTAAAAAACAAATGACAACTAAGAATTTCTAGCATAAAAAAGTACAGCCAAATTGAGGCCTATATAATGTTATTTTCTCATGTTGTACACTATTTTACCAATTAATTTTTTCAATAAAATTCATAAAAGCTCTAAAAGAGCAAACTTAATTTGAAATAAACATGAATACTTTTTAATTTGCAGATTACTTAATTTTTTTGTGTTTCATTACATGTTTAAATATGTATGCCCAAAACAGTAGTACTAAGTATCATGCAAACACATATGACAACTTTGCCACTAACAAAAAAAGAATAACACTATTCTCCATTCAATCTAACCCAAGTTCTGAAGTAAACAAATAACATTTTATCATTACACCATGCCAGTTGCTAAATGGCTTAAAATGTTCCTCGCACCAAGGTACTATTAACAACTGACAAAATATTCTACAGCAAGTATCATCAAATGTAACATACTACAGGGTAATAAAAACCACATTGCAGTGAAATTTCACACAGTTTATCAACAAACTAAGGTGAAAATTATATAAAACCTCGAAAAGAAAAACAGATTTCATGTAATATTACAGTACATTTCAGTACTTGTAATTTCAGTAATCTCCTGAGTTACAAACCTGCGATGTATGAAAATATGTAGTTACAAAAAAATTACGTAAGAAAAAAATTGTGCGCAAATGCTCTACATGGCCGCGAGATAGCAGTGCACATAATCTCTCTCGTGCTGTGTGTCACTGACCTCGGCTCACATCTGTCTCTCTTAGTCTGCGTGTCCTTGACTACATAGTGTGCAGTGCTGGACTACAGTTTCGCTTGTTTCGTGTGGTCCAGAAGGTAGTGTTCATTTACCGGCTATAATTTATCGAAACCTAAGAACAGGTGCTCAGAAATAACAGCTAAAAATAAATATCTCATTACAACGAAAGCTAAAAAAAAAACACTTTCAACAAACGTTCGTGGAATCAATCACCCTGTTTCAACTGTGGGTACCATTGAGAAGGATGCAAATCGTAACATTAAAAGAACGGTAGCATTGAACAGCACAATAATTACCAAGAAGAGGGTGGGCTGGATTTCAAAGAACGAAAACCTGTTGTCATTGGATCAAGAATATGACACAAAACAGATACCATTGAGTTTCTGTACTATCCAGGAAAAGTCTAGATCATTGGATGAAGATTTGCAGAAGAAAGTTGGTAAAACATACACGGAAAGTACATTTAAATCTATCACTGGGTGGTTTAAACGTTTCAAGAAGCATGCTACCCTTCACAACATCAAGATAACAGGCGAAACTGCAATTGCAGATGTGAGCACAGCGAATGACTTTCTGAATTTCTTGCAGAAGTAATTGTGGAAAAGGGAATATACATGTAGATATCTATGTCTGGATTCAAAGCTGCAAAAGAACGCATCACTGTTATAGTTTATTATAATTCTTTAAACTGAAACCATTTTTTTTGTCTATCATTCCCAGAACATGCCAGTATTTAAGAAATGTTACATTAGTAAACTGTCAGAGTTACACATGTGCTGTTTGGAGACTGGTTTTGTAATAATTTTGTTCCAGAAGTAAAGGAACATTGTGCAAGAAAAGAGGTACCATTTAAAGTGCTGCTTCTTCTGGATAACGCACTTGGCCATGCAGGCGATTTAGACAACGGACAAAGTTCACCCTGGTGTGAAAGTTGTTTACTTGCCCTCTCGTACCACCTCACTTCAACAACCAATGATCAAAGGATCAAGATGTTAGTGCAGGTCTGCGGCGTACATTTTCCCAGGCAATCAAAGTGACTGACAGCTGCAAAGAAACCACCCTGCGTGACTTTTGGAAAGGTGACAATATCCTTTATGCTATCAAAAATATTGCATCATCATGGGATGAACTATAGAATACAAAACTGAATGCTATGTGGAAGAAACTCTGTCCAGAAATGTCTTCCAAGGAAAATTAACTGATGACAGATTCTGAACTGATAAGATTTTCAGCAAGCAACAGAGATGTGCATGAAGCTGGCACAGCAATTAGAGCTTGAAGTGGACGTCAGCAACATCAACTAGCTTCTTGCAAGCAACGATGAAGACCTTACCAATGACAATCTCACTCAGTTGGAAGAATTACGAAATCTGGTCGAAAATAAGCCAACCAAGTTGCCAACTACAGATAAAATAACGTTCATAAAAAAAGCACTGGTGCGGTTTTCCATTTGATGGACTTTGCATTACTAACATTATAATCCATGGATTCTGGCACTGAACATTTCGTGAACGTTTGTCAGCATGTATACTGTGATATTTCAGGCTACAAGACCATCTGTGAAGAAAAAAAGTGTATGAGATCACAGTCAACACTTGGCAGGTTTTTTAGGCACTAGGCACTATTCACAGAACAATCCAGACAATTCTCAACCTTAACTCCAGGAGAGGGGCAGGTAGTCTCAACCTTAACTCTAGGAGAGGGGCAGGTAGAAGTTGCTACAAAAGGCTCTCCACCGCCCTCTGTATGTGATGACATTTCCCACTCCCCGTAAGAGTCCCCTAATCTGCAGTAGTGTGTGTGTGTGTGTGTGTGAGAGAGAGAGAGAAACAGAGACAGAGAGAAGGGGGGAAGAGAGGCAATCAGACTTCAGCAGTGATGAACCCACCCGCCAGCTAGTCCCACTCCTCTTCACACAAGCCAGTGTGCCCCCGTGCTACAGTAAACAGTGGCCCTGTCTGCCAGTACATGGAAATCAACATTACATCAAACTGTATTATTTTTCTGTTATAGTTCCATGTATGGTATGTTATGTAGTTTATTATGTTTCATAATTTATTCATTGTGCTATCCACGTTACATTCAGAGTTGATACATACAGCCACATGTACCTTAATGCGTGTAAATAATTTACTAGTAAACCTCCATAACACATTCACCTCATTCTTTATTTCCGATATAACACACTCAACAAGTCTGCAATACATCACTCAATTAACTGTTGTCTGGGCACAGTTGTTTACTTTAAACTCATTCCACAGAGCTTACACCATAACAGCTAGGCCAAAGGAAAAAAAAAACCAGTTTGTAATATGAGAGAGCAGAAGTCTCAGTGTCCTTGACTGCAATAAGCATCTGGCAACTCAAGTGCTGTGTTGTGCGTAATTGAGGGTTGAGCCAAGCATTGAAGAATCACCAGTCACTATGCCAATGGACTAACGTGTGCCTCGCACACCATACATTTACAGATGATATCGAAACAAAATACGTATGTGCGGGTATGCAAGTGTTTCAATACTCTTTCAGTTTTAATTATAGCTTTTTGGTTTTATATATACATCCATTTATAAACATTATACATTTAAATGTTTTAATATCTTGCCAAGTTCCTTAGGTACCTAACATACAATTCAACTTACAAAAAACTTGAGTAACGAAACTGACTCCAGAACATAACTCGGGGGATTACTGTAGGTCATGACAAGAGGCAGGGATTCAAAAATTCTAGTACTAAGACAGCAAACAGTCAACAGAAAAAGTGATAAGCAACATTTTTTCGAGTTCTATTGAATTACATTTCATAATATAAGCCCCTTCATCTTTTTTGGAAAATCACGTCTTGCCAATAATTAACACTACAAATTTTTACATTAAAAAAAAGCATATTTCTTCAGATTTAAAACATAATTTTATTTATAAGTTACAAAACACAAACACCATTTTTTAAATGCAGATCTTCCTTTCTACATTTCGAAAACTATGTAACATTATTTCTCTGTTTACACCCAATAACTTCATAATACCTAACCTCTGAAAAATATTTAACTGTAAACATTGGTGACACTGGAGGACAGATTGACACAGTAGAATAAGGAATGGTTGGAACAATCAGAAACAGAACGCAAGAAAGCCATTTGTAGTAGACCTTAAGCACATAAGTCGTAGTAAAGTCCAAAAATTCTTTTTGAGAAAGGAAATAAGGTAAACCACCCGAGATACAATATCACAACTTTAAAAATTACTGAAAAAATACTCCTTGAATATATTGTTTCTCTGGTGCATAATTATCTATGGACTCTGCTCTTTCACGTGCAACAATTGGTGGCACTGGTAGTACCACCATTACAAAGCAAAAGATCATTTTGCAATTGCCCAAGCATTTTCCGAGATGAATCACCATTTCTAGCACAAAAGCAGCAAGCAAATTCACTTCTTACACTTTATATTGTGTAATATATATTTACTTTGTATTTCCTTTGGTTGCTTTACAACATGGATACTATGTTTGCGAAAAAAAATTTTTATTTGGAAATATTTAAAGGGGGTATCGGATTGAGGAATACGAACGTATCAATACTACCCTAGATCAGACTCTGAAAAGTAAAGTTTGTAAAATATTTCAAATATAATTATGGGCAAAAAAATTATATTTTTTACATTAAAAAATAATTTGTTTTTTATTTTTCCTACTTTTGTTTGTGTAATGAAATTAAAAATTTCAGTTTTTTTTAAGTTATCTTAAATAAAGAGCTGTTTTTCCTTGTTAAATGTTTTCAATACATTACAATAAAAAACCTTAACAAAGGTTCTCTAACAGTTATGTATTACACATTACAGACGTTCTTCACATTTCTGCTGACTTTACACGCTATCAGATCGAAGGATACTGATTATTGGATTCAGGGAATTTTCGGCTATCGGCTCACAGGTGGTTCGCACAGCCTATTTCAAAAATATGTACTAAAAAACCACTTAACGCAATTTTATTTATATGTGTTTCTAGACAACAAGGAAGGTTGGGAAATTCGTCTAGCATATAAATATCTCAGTTTAAACTATTATTCTGGTTTTCAGAACATTTTTAACGAGAACGTTCCTTAATAAATTGGATCCATGGTGATGTAACATAGCTTGTTATTGTGATATTTCATAACAGTCTGACATATTTTTACCATTGCATTTATTAATTTAATCTTTTGGTATTTTTGCGTACAAGTACGGAAGTATGTTTACACATTCATAAATACAGGTAACTGTACCACGAAACTGGTACACTAAACATTGTATCAGACATGATATAACTCTTGAATCAACTATATGGACGTGTCGTATCCGTAATTATAAAAACAAACTTTAAAGAGTCATCAAATGTGTTTGCAATGTGTAGATATATATTATGTTTGGATATTAAAACTTTAAATTTAATGAATGGGCCAGTAAATTAACATGTACACAACAGATAACCAGGGATTAACATGGATGAAAATTTCAGAAACTCTGGCAATATTTAGCTTTCTTAAAACTAGATATTTCTAACAGCTTTGAAAAGTAAGAGGTAATACGAGTACTTCACTGTGACATATAAAGAACCTATAGTTTAAGCCTACAATATAACTAATAACCAATTAACACACAAGGCAGACAAATGCTAAGGGGAATCTAAGGCTTTGACATGTTTACTTAGAAATATATTCAACATGTCTGATTATGGCTACCTAAGCTGTTTCCATAAACGTACTCATGTTCAGTGTGCTGTGCAACCATGGAAAAACCTTCCCCACTGAACTTCACTTGTGATCCATTTTCAACTATGGACATCATTTACAGACACACAGTAGAAAAAAGTCACAAGTTCTGTTCTAAGCATGCACTGTTGTCAGTTAATTCCATCTGCCTTACCTGTGTCGTCCCGTCCGGGACATCAAACTGCCATACCTTCCTGGACGCCGAGAATCCGTGCCAGATCGTTCTCGCAAGCGCAACACTCGACGATCATCTCTTTGTCTGTCATCTTCACTGGAATCTGCTGGAAGCAGCTGATCCAGATTTCTTCCTTGCAACACCTTTCATCAAAAACATTGTTCAGTAAGTTTTAACACTTCCAGGAATAAACAGTTTCTTTCCACACAACTCTAACAATAACACACACTAATAATAATCTGTAATACCTCAGTGAATCAAATACATGTACGTAGTCATATTCTAGAAAACAAAATACAATAAATAATGAATGCCACTTACAGTTACATCTCACATTACAAAAATGTAACTCTTAAGGAAAAAAATCAAAATTCTTTTTTTGCATTTAAATTACATATTGATAAAACATAATATTTTTTTCACTAAAAAATACTTGCATATTAAAATAATAGTTCATTGTATAGTGTTGCATTGCACAGGGCATACACTGATTTTTGTATTTATTATTTATTTTCTTGTTTTGGTTACATGTCCGATTTTTTACGACGTGTTATTGATTTACTAGTGCTGTATCTGGATTGCACTGATTATGTACTTTGCCGGAATGGTAATTTAAATGTAGTACATATTTAGTTTAAATATGTGTTTACGACAATTAGCACAGATATGAGCTGTAGTTTTGTTTTCCATGTATATTTAGTCAGGCAGGTACTAGAAGGATCCTGACTACAAATGTGCATTTTTTATTGAGGTTGTGTTGGTGGGAGTGAATTTACTTTGCGACTGTGCAGCATCAAGTATGTTCCCTTTCTGCCATTTTGATGCTGAGCTAACACTGACATTCAGTGGAGTACGAATGTAAGTAAAAGCTATCGGCCCTAATTTTAAAAGCAAGATTAACAAAGGCAAGTTAATGTGTGTGGGCAGCACCCACTGTCCTCTGAAAATTTGTAGTGTCAATAAAGTCAAAGTGAATATTTTGAAAATATATAATTGAGGGCACCGTCACCAATGATTGTGCACAGGGTAAACAGATGTTTCTCATTCGATTAACCTCTTACCTTAGGTGTCTGTTATTACCCCACAACGTCAAATAGGCAAGGCTATAAATAAGGCCCAGGCGAAGTCGCTGTTAGTGGCAGGGACAAACTTAAGACTGCTTTTCGCGTGGATAGCTATATATACTTATCCTGCTGCAGAATTAGTTCAACTAGCCGTTTGAACATTCTAACACTTGATGACTGAAGTGCCAATCGTGTGTACAAAGAGGTTTTTAAATTAAAGTAAATATTATCAGTTACGAATAATACTCGCAAGCAAAGCCGCTGGGGACAGCTAGTGTGTGTGTGTGTGTGTATATATATATACACACATATATACTGTATATACATATACACACACACACAACCATCTCAACTGTGCAACTGTAAGTTTCTTATCAGTGGGAGACAGACAAGCGAAGAAAAGTACATACTAGATAGCAAAAGTCATTCATACTACTATAATATGAAACATTATGTTTTCTTAAGCCTGTCATCATGATTAACACTTACTTAACACTAACTCACTTAATACTTACACCAAGGTAATGCTGGTGAAAAGTACTACACATTACTCAAGCCACATGAATTTCTTTTTCAGACATTACCACACAGAACCACCAGGATGACAGAGTACTCTGCCAGAACCACCAGGTCGTCAAAGTACTCTGCCAGAACCATTAGGTCGACAGAGTATTCTGCAGTGGTATTGTCAGTTCAGGGACACAGGATGCTTGAGTAAAGGTAAGAGAACAAGGCAGCAAGATTGTGGTATATGTGGTGTAGTTTTGTTGGTAGTAGGCTAATAGGACTAAGGAAAATGAACAAAATTAGGTTGGTAGACAGTATAAGTTTGTTGATGAATGTTTGTGCTTGTAGCGGGATAGGATAATAAAGTGATGTAAGGACACAACATTGGCGACTAGGAAATGGAAATGAATGTGTGAGGACGAGATTTCAAGTAACGGCCGTATGTTTCCAGTACGACATGGCGCTGATGTCAACCTTCTGCGAATTTATCCCGGGTCGGGATACATGGAGGACATACTCCGAACGTCGCCAGTTTTACTTTCTGGCCAACAAAGTCACAAAGGAAGATGAGCAGCGGGCGATATTTTACACGGTGGCGGGCGCAGAGTTATATGACTTCATAACCTCGCTAATCGCACAAGTCAACTTCGGAGGTAGGGTTAACGGACATTCTAACCTTATTGGGCAATCACTTTGAGCCAAATCCGAACAAAGTGGTGGAGTCTTTTAGGTTTCATAAACGGGATCAGAGTGAAGGAGAGACAGTGGCACAATATGTAGCGGAGTTGCGGAAGTTGTCAACACATTGTAATTTCTCAGAATTGGACAGAATGTTGCAAGATAGATTCGTGTACGGGGTGAAAGACAAAAACATACAACATACGTTGTTGTCTAAAGGAAAGTTGACCTGGAAATATGCTGTAGATTTAGTGACCGCGATGGAGACGGCAGGGTGAAATTGTGAAAATATCAGGAGAGGTGTGGAAGAAGTAGGGTTGTGCGAGTCAGTTCATAAACTTAAGGGAAACGAAAGAAATACTGGGGGTATAAATCGGTCTCACATCATCCAGGGAAGAATAGAACAAAAACCTTTGAGGAGCTACCAGGTAAGAATGAAGCAGAAAACTTTTTTAAACTGTGCTGGAGGTGTAGAGGAGATCATCCTCCTGCGAAGTGTAGACATGTGAAAACTGTGTAATTATTGTGACAAAGCAGGCCATTTGGAAAGAGCTTGTCTGTCTAAAATAAGGACATCTGGAAATACAAAGCCAAGGCAGGAAGGAAGAGGACAGGATAACTCAAAATGAGGCTCCACATATAGGTTATCAGACTAAACGGAAGGGGCCAAGGAGGAAGAGGAATCTTTGTATAGTTTGTTTAGTGTGGAGGCCAAGGATGGACGTGCGGTTAGATGGTAAGGGGCATCTAATGGAAGTAGATACCGGTGCAGGGCAGACCATCATGAGTTGGAGCACTTTTAAAAAGTTATGGCCACAAAGTCTTCCATTAGAAGAGACCAAAATGATGTTACATACTTGGTCTCAGGAACAGTTGCAAGTTTTAGGGTGCAGACAGGTTAGGGTACAAACAAAGTCAGTGGATGTGAGATTGCCCTTGCTGGTAGCTGTAGCGGGCCAAGCTTGTTGGGCTGAAATTGGCTGGCACCGCTAGGCATATCAGTTTAGAGGATTTTTTTCAGTTATGCAGAAAACAAAAGTAACCCACACGATAAACAAATATCCAGGGATCTTTTCTTCAGATGGTTCATTGAGCCAATATGGGGGCCCTCCCGTGACGATAGAACTACAACCAGACACGAAGCCCATCTTCACAAAGAGCCGTTCAGTGGAATTTGCACTGCGTGACCAGGCCAGTAAAAAGATTGATAGGTTGGTGGAACGAGGAGTGTGGGAACCAGTGGCATTTTCTTCTTGGGCACCACCCATTGTACCCATTCGTAAAGTGGATGGGTCAATACACATATGTGTTAACTACAAGTGCACCATTAACGAACTGTCCAAAACCAGCACCTAACTCCAACCAACAGTCAATGAAGCATTTTCGAAGTTAGCAGAGGGTACTTTGTTTACAAAACTGGATTTGGAGGATGCCTACTTACAGTTGACAGTAGACGGAATAACAGCAGAAATCTTGACCGTAAATACGATGAAAGGCCTATTTCAAGTGAAATGAACGCCATTTGAAGTGAGCAGTGGGCCTGCCATATTCCAACGGATGATGGAGGGTCTGCTAGGAGGAATACCAGGGGTGGTGGTGCTGTTGGATGACATCTTGATTACAGGAAAAGATGCAGAAGAGCATTGGCACCGGGTAGATCAAGTGCTGGAAAGCATTGACAGCACAGGGTTGCGTCTAAAAAAAGGCCAAGTGTCGTTTCGCAGAAGAATCTGTGATCTTTTTTGGGTTACCGTATTGATGCCGAAGGTGTACACCCAGCAAATAATAAGCTAGAGGCTATCCATGGTGCTCCAACTCCAACATCCAGAAAGGAACTTCAGTCGTTCCTTGGTCTACTGAATTTCTATGAACGGTTCCTATGTAACAAGGCTCAGGTACTCGAGCCTCTTCATAGGTTGTTGGATTTTGGTATGCCATGGAGGTGGACCAAGGAACATGAAGAGGCTTTTCATAAAGCAAAGCAGCTGTTGCAACCAAACAGGGTGTTGGCCCACTATGACCTGACAAAACCATTGGTACTAACCTGTGATGCTTCAGAACATGGTGTAGGAGCAGTGTTGGCCCATGTAATGGAGGATGGAACAGAAGTGCCTGTAGCATTTGGATCCAGGACGCTACAAAAGAGCGAGAGAAATTATTCGCAGGGAGACAAAGAAGCTCTGGCCATAATGTTTGGGGTGTGTAAATGTAGACAGTATGCAACAGGACGCTCGTTCACCATTGTGACAGATCACAAGCCACTCCTTCGATTATTGCACCCGACGAAGCAGACACAGGACATACTGTCACCTAGACTGCTACGGTGGAGCCTGTGGCTGTCCATGTATGATTACCAGTTGGTATACCGGCCGGGGTGAAGTATCATTCATGCTGACGCAAGGAGCAGGCTGCCAGTGTATAAGGAAGTACAGGTTCCGGAAGTGGGAGATATCCTGATGCTGAAAGCCATGCCAGATTTCCTAGTGGATGCCAGTCTAGTGGAGAGTGCTACTGGGAAAGATCCCGTTTTGGCAAAGGTACAACACTTCGTGAGCCATGGCTGGAAGAAACAAGAAAATTCTGAGACGCTGAAGCAATACGAGAGTTGCATAAGGGGTGTGTGTCATGGGGCAATAGAGTAGTAATCCCATCCTCATTAAGGTCTGTAATGTTAAACATGTTGCACAGTGCCCATGATGGAGTGGTAAGATCAAAGCCTTAGCTCGAAGCTACATGTGGTGGCCACAGATGGATAAAGATATTTAACAGATGGTGGGGGAGTGCCGCGAATGTCAGCAAGGGAGGCCAAACCCGCCCAAACAGGAGTATACATGGAGTAGTACTACCAAACCTTGGGTAAGGTTACATATTGATTTTTTTGGTCCTTTTCAGGGCCAGAAATTCCTCATTTTGGTAGACTCGTATGCAAAATGGTTGGAGGTTAGGAAAATACCATCAGGGAGTTCGACAGTGGTAATTCGAGAGCTACGTGACATATTTAGTGTTCATGGTTTGCCCCAGTTCATTGTATCTGACAATGGGACAGCTTTTGTGTCAAAGGAAATGAGAGTTTTCCTTGACAAGAATGGAATTGGTCTTGTAAGGACGACACCATTCCACCCTGCAAGCAATAGACAAGCAGAGAGGATGGTGCAGAAAGTGAAAGGAAATTTGAAGAAAATACTGTCTGGAGATTGGCGTACAAGGTTAGCTCGAACCTTGTTTGCACTACGGACAACACCAAGCAAAGATGGTCCACAGTCACCAGCTGAGAACGGTTTTGGACCTTGTGAATCCCCTTGTTAAAGAGGATTTACAGGAACCCAAGGAGTCTCCCAAGGTAAAGAGGGACAGGATTTTCCTGGTGGGGGATTCTGTGTTGTTCAAGAATTACACAGGACAGAGTAAATGGCTGCTAGGTACATTTCAGTCGAGTGTGGGACACAGAATACATGTTGAGATGGCCAGTGATGGTCACACTGTAAGACGGCATGTAGACCAGTTACTACACAGAGTACCAACAGTGACGAAGAAAGAAGATACTGCTGTACCATTACTGACACGGGGTGACAGTAACGGGACGGGGAGCAGCCAGCGGAAACAGAGGTTGTGGCACCTTCCACCAATGCAGAGCAGTCCAAGCAGAGAGTATTTCCTGGGGATGTTCCGCCATCTGAACGCTCCTCGAAAACAGTATAACAAGAGGATGGAGAAGACGGGTCAGATAGAGGCCCTTCATCACCGATGACCAGCGACGATTTGTCAGAACCCTTCAAGGGTTTTGCAGAACCAGAGTTCTCCGAGAGATGTGACCAGGGTTTGATACGTCGTTCAAACAGACAGAAGTACCCGTCACAAAAGTATAGAGATTTTATAATGTAATTATCTTAAAAGGGGAGATGTGGTATATGTGGTATTGTTGTGTTGGTAATAGGCTAATAGGACTAAGGTAAACAAACAAGTCAAGGTTGATAGACAGTATAATGAGTTTGTTGATGAATGTTTCTGCCAGTAGCGGGAAAGGATAATAAAGTGATGTAAGGACACAACAAAGATGTTTCTAGCCGAATAGTACTGTACTGCTTGTCATTGTTATAACACTTAAAAGCTTGATATAAAAAAACACATATGTACGTACACGAGGTTTTTGGGTTTGGATTCACACCACCATAGAATCTAGACATGCACAAAATTTTTAGTAGTGCAAAATGATAGTTGTAAATTATGGCAAGTTAATAGTTTTGGAATGAAATATATGAAATTATTCACCCCAAAAAAATAAGTATTTGTAAAAAATTTTAAGAATTAAATTTTGTCTTACATTCTTACGGATACTTTTAAGCTGAAGTCACAACCTCCACCTAGCATATATCGTCCCTCAGTGTATAGCTGTATACCCAAAAATGTAAGGTGAAGGTGGTAGCCCACAGAGGTGTGGAAAAGTGATGCATAGCAGAGAGCAGGAAAAAATAAAAATTTTTATTAAGTGTTGTGACGAAACCACAAATACATCTCTGCTCGAGCCTCTGCAGAGAGCAACTGCAAGAGTAGCTAAATACAAGGGTGAGAATGAAGTTTAGTCAGGCATGCTGCAGGTTAATTTCACTGTTTTTATAAACAACCGTCAAACATTTGACTGCAAGGGTAACTTTGACCAATTCAAAATATTTGTTTTGTGTCCATTTAGAGAAGTAATAAATAATTCTAGTTAAATATTTAAAACCCTTAAGTTTGGTCCATCCAGATAAAAATTGTCATTTCTTCACCAACAAAATAAACATTTTTAGTAGATCAATGTATCCACACTTAACATGAATTAGTACTGAGATTGTACTCTTTACAGGAAAATGTCTGGCTGAATTCTGCCTACTTTTCACTTTCTGCTACGCGATTGTTGGACATGTAGGCCTACACGTTATTTTTTATTTGTTTTAGTTTATATTTTTAGTGTACCTTTGGGTGTTCTATCATTACGTAGCAATGTGGCTACCATGGAAGCCTGCATTGATTCGATCGTGGCATATGTACCAAATAGTGTTAAAGGTATCACAGCTTTACAGCCTATGACATTTATTTGAAAATAATTTGACAGATAAACATGTAATACTTAAATTTTCCGCATAAGTTTAGGCAGGCTGCAGTCATTATTCGTTAGCATATTTTTGTTTGTTTTTGTTTAGCATAACCACCAATGTGCGGTCATCTGTGTTCGTGCCGGTCATTGGATTATTTGCAAAGGCCATTGAATCAAAGTTAATATTTTAGTAAATTGTACAAGCATCCGCAAAATAAACATAATTTCACGAATATCATGCAGAATATCGGCACTTGAATTCAAATGTTTCCAGACTTATTATTACATTTTATTTATTATAAAAATTTAGGTGACATGTCAAAGCAAAAACATTTTTTTATTTGTGTTTTATTTCATTAGTTGTTAGTGACATTGTTACAGTCATCAACATTCAATTTGTTCCAGTTGTTGACTTATAAATAATATTCCCTAATATTTAACCATGAAATTAAAAATTAATATTTATGTCGTGTTTTTAACTATGCAACCGATAACGTATTCAAGGCATATTTTAAAAACTGTTTACGAAACTGTTTTTTACTAACAATGAAGTTTTTTAGTTTGTTACTTAATATAACAAATTTTTATCATCTGTCATGCTGGTTAATGTTTTTATTGTTCATTAGATGTGTATGCACATACTCATTTGTTTATGTATAATGTTATTTATACAAATATTTAAATATTGTCATTGGCATGTTTATAAATGTGTACTCATTAAACAATATTATGTTTCAAACAATTAGTAATTCCTTAGCTAATAAACGTATGTCGTCATAATCAAATGTTTCTGTACGCACGTGCTGTTCTGAGATGTGTATATTGTAGGAGATTTGAAATACGCAAATAATTGCATATCTGGTTTAGCTATTGCATTGTTACCAGTTTCTCGTTTCGCCAGGTTCTGCTAAGATAGCCTATATACATTCCAAAAGATTTCTGTTTTGAAGTTTTCAGACCATGTACCTGTGCTCTTAGAGTGTAGTTAGATGAACTGTTAATTTGTTCATGAGTGTGCTATGTATGTAATATACCTTTGATTAAAAGGCTTATGCCTATATGATAACCAACCAGTTATAGAGATGCTTATGAACTAGCCGTCTTCACAAAACGTATTAATTAAATTCTTCACATGTGTAAAAGTTGTTAACTAATGCTACGTATATTTGTGTGATGGCCTATTAATTTGTCCGGCAGAGTTTATTTTTAACTACAGACATGAGGTTTCACCTTAGGGGGTTGACAGTATTGCAACATGGATATTACTAACGTGACTAATGTCTTTACAGAGTGCTGTGGTGCCTAAGCTATACTATATTGTTTTGAAAATGACAATCAACTTTTAAGAAATTTCTAATAATGATAAATTTGTACATGAATTTGCACCAACGTGCCATACTTTTTAATGTACAAAGCAGGGTTATGTGCATGTGAAAGTTGAATTATATCAAAAATTTTAATTATATGTATAATAAATAAACACATTTTGTCGTCGTACCAGGCCTCAGGCCAGGTGGAGTTGCGCCTGGTCGCGGCAGGTGTTCGCAGAATGTGTCAGTGGCAGGTGTGCGCTGGTTGGTAATGGCAGATGTGTGGTACTCGAGTGTGTGTGGCGTATAAGTGATGGCGGCAGGGCGTGTGTGAAATTGACACCGTGCAACAACTGCCATCCCGGCCGCAGCACGGCCATCTGCCAGTGCAGGAAATATGGCTTCGCTGCCCCTTCCCTCTACCAGCGCATAAAGAAGGCAGTCTGGAAGCAGCAGCCGCGACAGACGAGAGAGACGTGGCGCGCTTCGGGACTCTGCTTCGTCCAGCGAGAATTACGTAACACATGTGTGCAACTATCTGCCCTATGTTCTACTTTGTTTTGCCATTTGGAACTGGCTCGCTTAAGACCCTAGGGTATAGGGGTGTGGACTGCCCCGTAAGAGTCCATGTAAGGTGTAGTTTTCTCCCGGCCCTCCCTGCTTTCCCTGATACGCAGCTGTTTCGACTCGCCAGGAGAGAGAGGGGCACGCCGGCACATGTCCCATGAAGAACCAGAAGGGGAACCCGAACATGAAAGTGGAGAAGTTTATCGACTACAGCCCGTCAAGGCAGGCCGAATGTATATGACTCGCCAACATGTGATAGACAAGGTAAGGAGATGGCCACTTGTGTGACTTGTCAAACAAGACGCCACCACAGATGTTCGCACGCCACGGAACTTTTCACGTTCGGTGAGGGCGTGTTCGCTTGCGCAACTTGTGTCTCATCGAGGCCCCCTCCCCGCTTCAAGGTCATATGTCACAAGCTACAAACCTACCACCCTATCACCCCTCCCCTAGCGCCTCAACAACTATGCGTCGAGCTGTCGCGACAACCCACCAAGAGAGTGGGGACACAATGAAACTTCCAGAGTTCGCTGGACACATGCACGAGGACGTGGACCAGTTTCTGCAGCAGTACGGAACACAACGTTTACGTTACGGCGTAGTGTACAAGGAGTGGGTTGATCGTGCGATTAGCAACTTGCATTGTGCCGCAAAGGACTGGTGGAGAATATGGGGACATGCAACAATGACATGGGACGAGTTTGCGAATGGCCTACGGTATCGGTTCGGGTCCGCGGAGGCTATAGCAGACTGTCAAACACGATTTTATAGTGAATGACAAAAGGACACAGATTCAACAGAGCGGTTCGTAGCCACGAAAATCCAGCGGTTTCGGCACATCTATCCAACCACGCCGCCGAAGGACGCACTAACCAGCATAACCTCGCGTCTGCGACTGGAACTCCAACAATTTTTCGCACAAGGAAATGGTGAAAGTGTGAAGGGATACGCGCGATAGTGGCACACCAACCGACCGAAGATAACAACTCGCGACTGAGGCGCCGAGGTCGGCGATCCCCGCGTCCGCCCCACAACACTCACGACAGGACATTCGGCCGCCACAGTACCACACCTGACCAGCGCGCACATTTCATTGGCACCAGGACTGCCCTGTTAGGAATCCCACATGCCAGCTGTCAGGACATGCCTAAGTCGTGGAGGCAGGCCAGATACTGACCTCCCCACTGTCAATCGCCAGACACACCTGATCATGACCAACACCGACTCAGTCATTTTTGGGACAATTAACCGTTGAGGAGGATCAGTTACTCCGCATTCTGGTCGAAGTCAATGACCAACTAACTGCTGCAATAGTTGATACTGCCGCCAGCCATACGTTTGTCGCATCCATACTCGTTAATCCATCACAGATCCGACACGGATCCTGTATGCTACAGCTGGCCACCAGAGGGAAGCACAGTGCCACACAGGGCGTAACCGACCTGATGATCAGGATACGCGACCAGATGTCTCAAGTCGAAACCTTGGTCGTGGACTGCCTACGAGAGCCCGTAATGCAGGGGCGACCATGGCTGCAGCAACAAAAAGCAGTGATATAGGTCGCAGCAAAGAGAGTACACGTGGGAGGCGGGGACCAACGAACATTATATATGCTGTCGACTGGCGGCCGAATACCAACCAACACACAATTCACATGGGCGACCTGGTCAACGAGGTCCAAGCCAAATACAGGACAGCGATACAAACTCTCTTGGATGAACGGAAATATGTCTTCGCTTTCTCCAACCTACTTCAGACAATCATAGCAGCTGAGCACTCCATACTGACACCTAACCCAAACCTAGTCTACACTGATCCCAGAGGCTACGGGTCACCTGGGAGCAAGTCGCCGAGATGCTAAAGGAGGGTGTAATCGAACAGTCCAACAGTCAATATAATGCCCGCATTGTACTTGTGCCGAAGAAGGATGGGACACTACGCTTTTGTGCTGATTTCTGTCCGCTGAACCTGGTGACAGAGGGTGCCCATCCATCGCGAATCAATGTTGATGAGGCCTTGGCAGGACTGGGTAATGGCAGAGTGTTCTCGACGTTAGACTTAAAGTAAGGTTATTGGTAAGTACCGATATGTCCAGAAGACCGTGAGAAGACAGCCTTTACGACGCCAAAAGGATGCTGCTTTCAGTTACGGACGATGCCATTCAGGCTGAAGTGCGCTCTCTCAACCTTCCCGTCAATGAAGACGCAGGTGCTGGAGGGGTACATAGGGGAGTTTGTCGCAGCGTACCTCCACGTCATCGTCTGGTCCTGGAAACGGGAGGACCATGTACGCCATCTGTGTTTAGTGTGAGAACGACTGGCAGTGCACCAACTCGTCGTATCCCCCCAGAAGTGCCACATCGGTAGAACCTCCGTCGACTTCCTGGGGCATGTGATCCGGCCGGATGGTAATTACGTCCATCCCGAAGACTTGGACAAAATTGCCAACAGCACATTTCCGACGACCAAGAAACAAATGCAACGGTTCATTGGATTTACGAACTGGTTGAGGAACTACATACTGCACTTTGCCACAATCGCCGCCCCTCTCACTGACTTGTCTGTAAAAAGAAAATAGCTAGGAATGAATGTACCCAGAAGGCATTTGAAGAGTTGAAATCGCAGTTCACCCAGTGTCATGTTTTGTCTCGCATCAACCATGAGAAGCCCCTCTATATCCAGACTGATGCCAGCACGGAAGGTGCGGGCGCCGTCCTATACCAGCTAGCTGACGACGGGTCACAACTCATTATCAACTACAGTAGTGCCAAATTCGGAGAAGCAGAACGTCGCTAACACAGCAACGAGAGAGAGTGCCTGGCGGTAGTTTGGACTCTTTGTAAGTACTGCCGTCACCTAGATGGAAGACAGTTCACGTTACGGACGGACAACAAGTGCCTGACGTGCCTGGACACGATGCAGGGAAGGAAGGGCAAACTCATCGGCTGGGCACTGTTACTACAGTTCTTTGATTTTACGACTGAGAATGTCGGTGGAGTTGACAATGAACTCCCCAATCACTTGTCATGGGATTCAAACCCGGCTCAAACCATCATGGACGACCACGACGTGGCAGTGATGTTTCCTCCTGAGCGTCCCTCAACTCAGCAGAGGAAAGTTGAAACCAAGGAACACGACTCAATACAGGTGACCACGCATTCGATCAGACCAACTAGCTGGTCTGCTGAG
The DNA here is from genome assembly GCA_003012365.1 of Medauroidea extradentata. Classification (NCBI taxonomy): domain Eukaryota; kingdom Metazoa; phylum Arthropoda; class Insecta; order Phasmatodea; family Phasmatidae; genus Medauroidea; species Medauroidea extradentata. The sequence continues at coordinate 15,135 of PNEQ01042606.1, read as the reverse complement.
AATAATCACGTTCTTAACACACAAAAAACATCTCCTACAGCTTTGCGCTTAATAGCCAAAAGCGCCAAGGGTAATGTAGAGTGTGTTCGAGTAAGGGTTCAAGGGCTAGAAACGAGGCCGCCAGTTGTGACGACAGCATGGAAAGCGTTTGTAGCCCCTGAGGCGAGAGAGATAGTCTTGAACTTCGCATCCAGTGATTCACTAGCAGGGCATCCTGGGGTAGATCAGACAGTGCGGAATGTAATGCAGTGTTTCCACTGGCCTGGACTCAGAGTGGACGTGCGTGATAATGTACGAGGCTGCCAGGACTGCCAACGGAAAAAGGCACGGAAAGCAGATGGGACTGAACAACAATCCCCCCACCTTCCCACTACTCCCTTCGAAGCTGTAGCATTGGACTTGATGGGACCGTATCCAGGCACCACCAAGAGATATAGTTTCATATTAGTGGTAACTAACATGTTCTCTTGCTGGGTGGAGGCGTATCCACTAACAAACACGCATAGTCGGACAGTTACAAAAGTGTTCCAGAAGGAATTTTTAGCACAATAGGGGTACCCCCGAACACTACTAACAGACAATGGTTCACAGTTACTCAGTAGGCAGTGGAGGAGGTGGTGTAGCGAACTACAACTGGAGCACCATACAACACCGGTATTCCACCCTCGTGCTAATCCAACAGAGAGGCGGAACCAGGAGATGACGGTCCAACTCTGCTTGCGTGTTGCGAGATCACTTACAATGGGACCAACATCTGGGCGAGGCACAGTTCTGCCTCAGATGTTGGGTGAACGCCGTCACAGGGCAGGCACCGGCAACCCTCGTGCAGGGGCGCAACCTACAGTTTCCAGGCGAACCCAGGATGCAGAGGACTGGGACGAGCGCCGAGACGCTGAACTCACTGCTGCCCGCCAACACCCAGAGGCGTATATGCGAAAAATTCTGCCAGTGTCGAAAAACCCGCCTGTACCCCTGGAGGTAGAAACACTGGTATATGCTCGGAACCATCCATTGTCGGCCGGCACACTAAACTTCTGTGCAGGACTAGCACCTCACTGGACAGGGCCCCACACAGTGCGAAAACACCTAGGACAACACGTCTACCTGTTCCGAGATGGAGACAGGTGCGTCCGAAAGATCCATTGAGATGAACTAAGTGTGGTTCCTATCATGCCGGCTGACAAGGAGACAGATGCAGACGGTGTGACACAGGCTTCACTGGATGACACCTTACGCCCACAAACTGAGACACCACTCCAAGAGGAGAGTGACAAACACCTGCAAAGCAGATGTGACAAGACTCTGGGACTGGTGTTACTTCTCCTGTCGACGCTTAATGTCATAACACCGCCGCAGGAAGCCGAACCAATAGTGACCATGCCTGATGAGGATGAGCCGAGACACAAACCCATTGTCCGGGAAGTGTGGGAACTGGATGCGCCACTAGAGGGTACGACTTTTACCATACACGTCGAGAAACCAGAAGAGTCACCTCGATGCCAACCACGACACCGATGCAGCAGGCAACCCCAGTTACACTCGTCTGTGCCTAGCACAAATGGCAGCAGGAAGAAAGGGTCAACCCCAAACCGAGGAAGGGGTCAACCCCAAACCGAGGAACGAACGGAATTGCAGACGCCGAGCACCTGCCTGGTTTCGACCTCGTGTTCGTAGCTTTCTGGAGTGGTGCGTGACTGGTGGCACTCAATCATCGGCGCCTACTGTATAGACGCCAGTGGCAGAACGTCAGGACGTAAAGACCACAACATCCCAGGCCATGCTGGTGTTACCGACGGCTGGCACCCCAATGTCTACTCCCTCGATCCATACCAACAGACACTGAAGGGACCCCTACAACCTACGACCTACGACCTAGCCCACGACAGAAACAGCAGATCTGCTGTGTACCATCCAACGACTCAGGAGATGAAGCCGGAGACTTTGACCCACAGCAGACTCTAGTGTTCAGTCGTCGGCGACACCGGCAACAAAGTACATAGCGAATTCACACACCTGCTGTGACCAGTCGTCTTCAGGAGGGGGGTGTATGTCGTACCAGGCCACAGGCCAGGTGGAGTTGCGCCTGGCTGTGGCAGGTGTTCACAGAGTGTGTCAGTGGCAGGTGTGTGCTGGTTGGTAATGGCAGATGTGCGGTACTCAAGAATGTGTGGCGGATCAGTAACGGCAGCAGGGCATATGTGAACTTGACACCGACGTGCGACATCTGCCATCCCGGCCGCCGCATGGCCATCTGCCAGTGCATGAAGATGGCAGTCTGGAAGCAGCGGCCGCGACGGACCTAACGAGAGAGACGTGGCGTGCTTCGGGACTCGGATTCGTCCAGCAAGAATTACGTAACACATGTGTGCAACTATCCGGCCCAGTGTTCGACTTTGTTTTGCCATTTGGAACTGGCTCGCTTAAGGCCCTAGGGTATGGGGGTGTGGACCGCCTCAAAAGTGTCCATGTAAGATGTAGTTTTCTCCAGGTCCTCCCTGCTTTCCCCGATACACAGCTGTTTCGACTCGCCAGGTGAGAGAGGGGCACACCAGCACAAACAGACCACGACCCATCGAGCCTCGTGTTCCCTGCTACACGCTTAACCGTGTGGCACCCAGAGCATTCCAACGCAGCTCCTCTTCTACCACACTCTCACTGGACACTGCGTCATTTTAAGCATGATGCCACACCTAAATAAGCATTTTTAAAATGCCATATATATTTATTAGTCTTGAAATGCCTAAATGACAAACGTAGTGACTGCTCACAAAATTCAGTGTTAATAATGTAGCCTAATCTTCTAGATGTAAAGCTGGATTCACAACCAACACTCTGTGTGTACGTACCTGTAAAGTTAAATGAGTGTACATTCAAGTTCATATCACCACATAGCATGTATATGTACGTGGCTGAGTTGGTCAATTTTCTACTTCTCACATAATTGTTATAACAGCCACTACACTGCTCTCGATTGTGTGTCGCCTTCTTACCTCCTTTTCTTTCTCCTGTCTCGCTATCCCCGCATCCCTGTGCTGTGAGACGCCAACTTAACTGCAGACTATAGTATGTATTGTTTTTTTATTGTTTTTTGTATTTCCATTTATTTAAAATGCAGTTCTTTATTTTAGATTAAGTTATATATTTAGCTGTAGCATCTCTCTGTGCATTATGTATTCTATCTAAAAATTACATTGTTTGAGAATTATATATTTATAAAATTTATTTTAAAATAAAAACATATTACTGCCTACAAATAGCACTATGAGCTTAATTTCAATATCGCCTCACTTTTCTTTAATATATTCTTCAGTGGATAGATATCTGTTTTTTTACTCAAAATATGATAAACATGTAAGCAAACAGCAAACAAAGTACATTACAACCCCAAATCACTAAATATTTAGGTATCCATAAGTGATCACTTGACTAATTTAGGTACCTAAATGACAGTTTCTGACATGGCTATAGTTTTATTTGCCCATAAAACTCAAATCACCACATAAACCAAATGCATCATGTAGGTGAATGGAAATAAATATTGTACACCAATATATAAAAGTCATAAGCAACACATGAGAACTGTTATTTGATTCTAGCTCACATCAACTGGAGTGCTGTTCCTTTAGCAGTAACACATTGCTCTTTTGACTCTTTTAGTTTAGCATGTCAGTTTATTATAAACAGTCACAGTTGTTTAACAACTGCAGTAATAATCATAAATTATTGGTTTCACAATATGTGCAACAACACATTCTCATAATATTTGCCTAAGAGAAAGTGAGTGTTTAAATCTAAAAATTGCTCACTATAGCAAGCACAAATGTTAAGGCTCAGCACTCAACATCAGTTGTATTATTGTTTTGTTTGGTTTCTCACTTTTTTTTTATTTTTAAGTCTCAAAAGAAAATGTGAAATGTGCTATGCTGCGTGAAAGCTATTATTAATTTTTATAGGTAATGTTTATTAATTAAAACAGTTTCCATAGATGTTAGAAGTAGGCGTAGCCTATGTAAAGAATACTTTAGTTTTCTAACTTTGAAACTTTCCATTTTTCATTAGGTTACATTAGTTATGTTAGTTTCGGTGGTTACCTAACCTAACTAAAAATGAAAAAAAGAACTTAAACATACCAAAATCAACCTAAATTAACTCAAACTAACCTAACTTGCTTAATCTAACAAAAAATGGAAAATTTCGAAGTTAGAAAACTACAATTTTCTTTATGTACGGCTACTTCAAACATCTATAAACATTTTTATTAATAAACTATACTTCTGAAATCAATAGATTGGCTGGTACACAATGAGCAGCTATTCTTAATATTTACCCTGTTGGAGAACCTTTTAAAGGGCTTTGTTTGGTATAATGGATTGAAAGTACATAAGCACAAAGCAGTACCTTATGCAATACGTATAACTTTAAATAAAAACATTTAAAAAGATTTGAAGTTTCCATTACTTGAAATAAACCAAATGGAAAAATACTGACAACATTTTTGTTTTGTTTGAGCAGATAAACAAAATAAACGTAATTTTTAATAAGGCTTAATGGCAGCATATTTCGAATATTAAATTGTAAAGTTTAGTGTACAATCTACTGAATGATTTTTATAGGGCCGCAAATGTCAGTAAAAACATCTGTATTGTTTACATCATTAACACATAATATTAATCCTTGTTAAATAATATAATAAGCATATTATCTAGAGTTTATAGTGCAACACCCGTGACAAGTTGAGTGCCTTAGATGGGACACATATAAGTTTACATTACACTTACTATTACTTTGATTGAGGTGTTATAGCATTTAAAAAATTATCCCCTCCCTCTACAAGACAGTTTTACATCTGTCAATAATTGTAATTACCTTGTAGTTTCTACATACACTTTTATCACTGGTTTCAGTCATGTCCCTTAATAAATTCAACAAAAGTTTTTTTTTAATTTGTTACTGAAATATTACATTTGTTTTATTTACATTTTTAAATTGTTGCAGACAAGACAGAAACTACACCTGCAGAGCAGATGTGAAAACTCAGGAAAAAGTTTAAAGATGAAGAAAAGCACAAGTCATCTAAAAAGTGAAAGAGACCAGAATAAGATAGGAAAAATATGAAAACTAAAGTCACATCATCAGTAAGGATGTGGAACAAAAAGGTAAAAACCATAGCAGAAAGGAAACTGAAGTACAGGCACAAAAATTAAATAATTTAAATAAATGAAAGAAATGTAAAGGATGCCTCACCACGAGGGTCGTATAAGTGTGTTCAATTCCAAGGAAAAGCTGTGAACAAGATAAAGAAGTAACGGCCAAACAGTCCAAGAAAAAGGTAGCCATCATAAATACACTGATACACTGCAGTTCTGACTGACACAATTGGCTTCCCTAAATTGGACAGTAGGGGAATTGTGAGAGTTTGCAATGCTCTTGACGAAAGTACAGTCTCAAAAATTGAACAATGTCATGAAAAAGACGGTTTAGTCAATTGACACCTGGATTCAAGGATGCGTAATCAGATTTCAAAACTCGTGAAATAAGATTGTCACATAAACATTATGAACATGACAGTACGTGAAGCTTATCAACTATGCATTACAGGACATGATGAAAAAATGATACTGTCAAAATTTTATGAATTAGCCTACATCCAACAAAATATTCTGTTAAATGAAACTCCGCAGATTGTATGCATGTGCAAACATCATGCCAATTTAACTTTTCTTCTGGAGGCTCTCATTAAAAAAATTTAATTCTTTCCTTCTAACAGTTCTGAATTACTAGAATATATTTGTTGTGATACGAGTAACGAAACCTGCATGGCTGGAAATTACAATAAACTCACTATTGATCTCGGTGATTGAGGAGAGATGGGCATGTTATGCAACAGTACCAAATGTAAACAGAGGAAAGACATTTAAGGCTATCCACAACTCACTGTAACGGAACTGTCAGTCGAAACTGTGTTTACATGAACTACAGTCGCAGCTAAAAAGGTTCAAAAGGCATGTATATGTTAAAAGAGTTCAGTCGAAGGTATTTATTGAAATTAAAATAATTAATGTGGAAGATGACAACGTATTTTGCAAGTTGACTTAGCTGAAAATTATTCAACATTATTGCAGGATTAAAATCAGTCTTCTCACTGGAACACCCATATTACACTCTTCACAGCATGAACATGGCAAAAAGTTAACATTTGCTCCTTTGTTATCGTAACAGATGAGATAAGCCATGAAAAGTACTGTTTTTGCATGTATTAAAAAGATATTCTCTGAAGCAAGAATTTGATGTCTTGAAATGTGTGAAAATATTTTCAGATGGCTATGCAAGCCAGTTTAAGAGCAAATATAATTTTTCCAACCTCTGTATTATGCCAGCAGACTTGAGTGTGCAAGGTGAATGATATTTCTTACAATGTCACGTGGTAAGGATACAGTAGACAGAATTAGGGGTCTTGTAAAATGAGCCGCATTGAACGTTGTTAAGCAACTGTACAGTGTGCCAAGGAATTTGAAGCTGTACCATGCTCTTCACTTCCAAATGCAAAAACATTAATTTATTAAATGGAGAAACTGTAGAAAATACCTAGCAGAAATGTTGAATTCATCAGGTGGTTGGATGTGCTGTCTATTGATGGCACCCAGTCAAAATACTACTTCAAGAGACATGATTGTGAAAATCTTAGTGTTGACTTCACTTTTCAACCAGAGCTCAAGAAATGTAAATTTTTTAAAATGAGTGTTTTGGCTGTATACTACATTGATTCTGAAGAAGAAGATAATGGAAATGGTCTGTTCCAGTTCGCAAGATCACATCACAGAAAAACTAACAGTTGCTGAGGTGGTTCCAGAAACATTCTCGTTGGTGTAATTTGTCAAGGGCAATAGGGAAAGATTTCCACATACAGCTATGTTGCCACTGCTCAAAGCTGAGTAGAAAACAACGGGAAGTGAAAGTTATGTGTATGGAACTGTAGAGGAGACTGGAAAACTCTCTAAAGCAGATGACAATGACATTCTATTTGCAATTTAAACAGATTCTTTCTGCGTTACCAACATATAAAGTAAAAAATGTAACAAACAATATTTTTTATGAGCTTCCTTGTCATACTGATGATGTTGAACATATATGAACAAGAATTTTAAGTGGGACTTTAGTATTTCATTTGACAGCATTTTAAGTTTATTTTTGCAAAAGTAGTCAAGAATACAACTTTATACAAGTTGTTTTAAGCCATAGCCTACTTGTACTCCTGGTTCGCTAAAATGTATATGCTTTAATTTGGATAGTGTACCACCAGTGTCACAAACTTGTCCCACCCATCACAGACAAAAAAGTATAATTTTGTGAAGTGAAGTAATATAACATAAATATTGACTATTTAGGACATTATGTCCAGTACAAAGTAACCACAATTTTATATCTTCATTATGCAGCAATTCACTGACTTTTTGAACGAATGCTAACAGTGTTAAAGCGGTGGTAATTTTTATTCCCGCCCATGACAGGAGTTCAAAAACTAATATTTAAGTGCAGAAACAAAAAACCTCAAACATACCCATATACTAATAAATAGCCTCAAACTTGTTACAAATAAAAATATCTAAATAAAGGAAACGTATTACATAGCAGATATCAAAGTTTCAAAGCAGTGACATGTAGTGCAAATGTCCCACCCGTGACAATGGAATGGCTCTTGTGTCTAAATGTACGGGTTGGAATAACTAATTAGATTCTTTTTTAAGTCCCTATTACTTCCCTCATGGCATATTCCAGTATCCGTACTTGAGGTACGCACTGTCCGAGTTTTGCATATTCCAGTTGCCGAAACTCACGGTTCAAGCATTCAGATTTTTGTATTCCAATTGCCAGTCGCACTTGCAGAGCGTGCATCAAGAGCTATGTTTCCCGCTCTGTCTCCATACAGATTTACATTCCAATGCAAATATAGCAACGTCATTGGTTATGTAAGGAAAGTAAAATGTTTGCTGTAGTTGGAATTCAGCAATTATATATCAGTTCGGCATTTGAATAATACCTAACAGGTAACATACAGTGAAAAGATTGTTGTAATAATATTATTTTTTGTCGCTAAAATGGAGACAAGGTTAAGAAAGCCTAGTGGTTTGTGTACATATATAATAGCTGGTCAAGGAAAAGAAACTGAATAAAATGTCCTCCAAAATTTCGTAGATTTTAATGTCTTCCTGTTCTAAGAATTTTATGGTAAAAATTATTAGTGGTCACAAATGTTTTGCACTGTACATGCAGCATATTCCAGTTAGAGCATAAACAATACGCACTCTTCGCAAGCAGTTACGTGACACACACACACACACACTCTGTAAGTTTCCAGATCGCTCCAAGTGTCCCCCCAGAGTAGTAATTGGAATACGCCATTAGTGTCTGACTGGACAATCATACTTTCAGTTTCTTAGGAAAGAGTTGAATCACTTCCTCAAAGATATACCTCTGGACATCATCCAAGGAATGTGGTTTAACAGATGGTGGTGTTCCCGCCCGCTTTAGTCTCAGAGTACACCATTATTTGACTGATCAATTTCCGCAAAGACGGAGAGGTATAGGGAGATTATAGCTTGACCTCCTCCCTAACCTAATTTAAATCCAGTGGATTACATGATCTGGCGACATGTAAGGTCCTTGGTGTATGTAATGTTCGTACCAAACATTTAACATCCTTCGATAATGCATCCAACATGGGCTCGACCAAATACAATGCACTCCAGAGATTTTCAACACGACACTCAGAAGCAAAACACCCAGGTTTACAGTAGGCACTAAAGCAGGAAAAGACACTGAGTAAATCCTGTAATGTTCATTACATCACTTGTATCAGTAACAATTATCGTGCTGGACAATGCAATTGGTCAATGGGTTTTCTCAGGGAACTCCCATATTCCCCACCCCCTCAATCTGATGCTGTTTCGTGCTCACCTCATGTCAACCCTCACCAGCGCTAAAGACCTCAATGTTAAGTGCTGACCAAAATCACTCTCACTTATCATTAACAATTTACTTGTGTAGATTACAAGATGTCCATGGTATGCAATCCCATTTCCATAACCTCTTTTACTGATTTGTAAGATTGAGACTTGAACCACTCCACACTAATGTCATGACTTTGGAGGCTGAACTATAATTGCTGATATTACTAGTGATGAGTCGTTCGCCAACGATTCATTCAAAATGAACCACTTACTCAACAGAGTGGCTCGCCAGTAACTCTTCTCCACAGAGCACGTCACAAGTTGTGAGCCTCTCCATTCCAAGTAAACTACCGTATATTTGAATTCGAGAGTTGGTAATCAACCTCACAGTTACTATGCATGGTTACTATCCAGGGTAGAAGATAAGTAAACTGCAAGTGTAGAATTTAATTATTGTGATCTTTTGATGCTAAAGTCAGTTTTTGAAAAGCACCAACTCGGTAGAAAATGTTATCAAAACACTATTACTCATTTCTAAAAAAAGACTCCTCATCTCAAACATGATTTTTTCATGACCTTGAACTTCTAGAAACTACAACAGCATTCAAGGGGAATTAAATCAAATAACAAATAACAATTCAGACTAAACTCTATATAATAACTAAATTTTTGTGTATAATTATAGCAGCGTGGTTTAGTGAGCTGCTATCAGCTCGTACGTGTATCTTAACAAGCGAAAATTTGCTAGTTACTCTCTAATCATTAATTCACGAACGTTTACTGAGCGCAAGCTGGCGAGCTGCACAACGCTCTCGACTCATCATTTGTTCACGAACAGGAAAAAGCAAGGCTCTGTATTGCTTTGCGCATCCGTTCTGCGCACTATCCTTCCCTCTCTACCCCTTCTCATACAGCAGACGAGCTGCTCTGACTCATCAATTCCTCCTCCTTCTCCTCAAGAGCGAAACAACTCTTTTGAATGACTCTTTTGAACGACTCTCTACCAAGAGCAAGCACTCAGGAGCTAGCTCTTTAAACTGAACTGGATCGACCCATCACTTATATACTACCAGCTCTATGCATTTACAGTTAATTTCCTAGCTAATCATTTATATACACATGTGGTTTCATTATGAATTTACCTACTGTATTGTAACTCTCAAATAAATTGTATTCTGATCCACGTTCACACGAACTTTTTATGTATACTGGTATTAGGAACACTTCCCAAAATGTGTTACACCAATATAGGTACACTCTGCAGATTTATCTCCAATAGTATACATACTACACAATGCTAGAAATTGTGAAATCTACTAGATGCTACACAACACTAGAAACTGAGACATACATCTACTCTGGAGGTGAATTTCCTATGGCGTATTCCAGTACCCACTCTGGACTGCTCGCGATGCGCACTAGTCGAGTTCCGCGTATTTCAATTACCGGAACTCCCGTTGGGAGCATTCGGATTTTCGTATTCCAATTGAGAGTTGCACTCGCTGGGTGCGCTCCGTGAGCAGTTTTTGCCGCACCGTCTCGAGAGACGGTGCTGCAAATGAGTGCAATTATGGTGGCGACCTGTGATTGTGTAAACAAAAGAAAATGTTTTCTGTAGGGGAAATTACGCAATTATATGACTGTCCGGAACTTTAAAAATGCAAATAAGTGTATGTGATGCAAACATACTGTGATTATTTTAATAACTGTGTTCATTACTGAAACTATAGTAAGGTTAGTAGGACCGAGTCGTCCCCGCATTTATTTACCGATTAATCAAGAAGAAAAATTGTAGTAAAGTAACCTCTCAAATTTCGTAGGGTTAAATTTTGAATTTTGGCCGCTTTGGAGTACCTACCCTAGGGTTAAAGAATTTTGTGTTTCAAGTAATTTGTTGCCACTATTGTTTTGCACTGTAAATGCGGCATGTTCAAGTTGTTGGAGTATAAAAAATACGCACTCATTGCGGGCAATCATGTGACTATTGCATATTTTCAGTTTTCGGGGCGCACCGGAGCAGTCAATTGGAATACGCCACTAGTCACCTATAGAAAAATATACGCCTAAAGCAAGAGACTGCCAAGCAAATATTTGACCAAGCGCCATGAACATAAAGCATTTGTAAGATATACACTGCCAGGATATTGCAAACACAGAATTTTATTTGCTTGAGTAAACGGTCCGACAGGTACGTAATGTACGAAGTTAATATCTGAATGATCTTGTCATGTTACTGTACATCCATGTTTAGGAAGTAGGTGATGTGGTAAAACATTTATGCAGTGATGTTAAGTCATACAGCCTAAGTATTTATAGTAAAAGTTAACTAATCCTAGTTTTCCTAAAGTTAAAAAAAAAAAATTAATTGGTCTTGGCATCTTGTGTTGTAATTAAATCATAGTAACATATCCTACACATTCCTCCCAGTTATAGGGATGCCACAGCATAATTTAACACGATAACAATTAGTCCGTTTAGGGTAAAACTTCAATCCAGATTGAACCTGAAGTGGAGTCAACTCAAGAGAGAATGTATAGCGAACATGGATTGACGAACTGTGTTTACGGTAATATTACAATCCAGTTCGAACTGTAAATAAGAGCAAAGTTGAAGTCAACTTGGACTGAAAACGTAATAACGCCATCTATCGGTGACAGTACGGAGCGGAGAAGAGAGGACAAACGAAAAATAAGAGTTGCTCCAAATGAGGATTTTCTTCATGAGATGCACCACTTGTCTTGTTCCATTTGCTTTATGTAAGCCGTTTAGCTTTACAAATACCTGCTTTAAACGCTTTCTGTAAAATTATGTGTTCTCTGTTCTTTTATAACCTAACCACAAGTAACAACACAATATGGAGCCAACTTTGTCCTGCACATTTTCTTTTCAGTCCAGTCTGTGTATACTGTAAAATTTCAATCCGGATTCTTCACTCCAGTCCACCTCAACAAGTGGAGTGGATTATCTCGCTTCACTACTACTTCAGTCCACAACAAAGTGTTTACAGAAAAATTCCAATCTGGATTCCTCAGTCCACACCAGCTTCAATCCGGACTGAAATTTTACCCTAAGCGGCCTGAATGAGAAAATGTTACACAAATTCTCAACCTTTGTCTAAGATTCTACTTTTTAAATTTAAAACTACCATTAATATATAAGTACCTCAAATACTGTGGTAATAGGATCCACTTCGATTTCCTCATCATACATAGGCGCAGACTGTGCTTCATCTATTTTTTCAATGAATCCACTGTAGCAGTTCGGACATGTGTAGTCCTGCAAAATCAAACGACTATCATCATCTTCCGTTACTGCAGCAAAGCTAATAACGTAATTCCACACTTATAAAGTTCAACACAAATATGTTAACGTACACATTAATACATCAGGAACGACAATGATTTAAGCCAAACAAGGATGTCAACATGCAAGGAGCCCTCGAAGCTTTCCGCAAAATAAAACATACGTATAGATCTTACCGGCAAAACTCTTCCGATTTCTGAACTACATTTATGGCAAAAGAATTTTGAAATGATCGGATCTGCAACAACAGCTTCCGCCATCATTTACTACGGGCAAATCCAGAAAATTTCTATCCAATTGTCCTAAAATCAAAATCTGTGATCAAAACTAACCAGCAGCAACATAGATAATGAGCATGAAATAGGCAATTTGTAGGCAAGCATAACACTGAACACCGATAGTGGCTGCCATCTAGCATACGGTATTCAAATCAATACAAAAATTAATTTTTATTTATTTCAGCACACAGGATTACAAAAATTACAGTTTAAAAAAATTTACAAATATGTTTTATACAAACTATAAATTTTAGCAACAATTACGACAGTATAATATGATGAGGACGATAAGGATAAACAGTAAAAACCCAGATTTTATAAAATACTGTAATAATTATCGCAAAATGTGTAACCAAGTTCTAAAGTCTGCCAAGAAAGTGCATTTTGAAAGACTTATCAAATTATTTATTTATTTTATTTATTTAATTATTTTATTAGCCTCCTCTTTATTCTGGTACAAACCAGAATGGGAGTTGTCAATAGTAATATATGTATATACCGGTACTTACATATAAATGTATATACATATAAATACAAAGCAAAATTCTACAAGAAACATTTGCATACACATACATATATATCCTATCCCTATACATACATATTTTTGTACACATGTATACATTGTATCTGAACACATAACAGGGTATATCTGTGTAGGTATGTACTTATTCTATACACAAATACTTACACAAACAATTGTAATTCCCATTTAGATTTATATTGTAGTTAGAAGATGGTGGCCAGTCTGGAAGGTATTCTGTCATTTAACTATTGAGATATTCATGTACAGAATAAAAGACATTTTTTAATAAATAACTTTTTAGTTCTTTTTTTAAATTGTCTAGATTTTCTATGTTTTTTATTTTACTTGGTAACTTATTTATTAACAATATTCCCTTATAATGGGGGCTTTCTGCAAATTTTGTTGTTTTATTCGATATGATATGTAAATTTCTGTGGCCTTTTGTGTTGTAGTTGTGAAAATGACAGTTCAGAACTAGTTAAGTGTTTTGCCTAACATTAGAATTGTGTGATATATGTATAAGCAGGGAAATGTTAAAAAATTCAGCTCCTTAAACAGGGGCTTGCAATGACATAGTTGGTTTTTTCCTTTTATTATTCTTAATATATTTTTTTTTATTATTTTGAACACTTCGGCCCAATTTTATGAATTTCCCCAAAATATAATGCCATACTTCAGAATAGATTGTACATTTGAAAAATATAGGGTTCTGACTACATCTAGAGAGCAAATTTTTTTGAGTACATTTTTAGCGTATCACATGGAGCTTAGCTTCTTTGATACTTCTTTGATGTGATTCTGCCAGGATAGATTTTGATCAATTTGTAGGCCTAAAAATGTTATCCCTGCTGTTTTGCTTATTTTTTTGTTTCCAATATTTGTTATATCTTTTTCAGTTATCTTGCATCTAGATCTTGATAAAATAAATTCCATTATGTAAGATTTCTCTATATTTAATATTAATTTATTTTTATTGAACCAGGTGTCCATTTCTCTAATTGTGTCATTAATTTTAATTGCTAGGTTTGTTTCATTTGCGTCCGTTATCAGTATGTTTGTGTCGTCTGCAAACATTACCACTTCACCCTGTTTTACAGATTTTGGAAAATCATTTATAAATATTATAAATAAAAGTGGGCCCAATATTGAGCCTTGAGGAACTCCTACTGTAATGGGGTTTGCATGTGATATGTAATTAATAATTTTCCCCTGATTGCTATTGAAATGTATCATTGTTTTTTGGTAACGATTTTGTAGATAAGATATTATCATTTGTAATGGTACACCTCTTACCCCATAATTTTCCAATTTAGTTATAAGTATTTTGTGGTCTACGCAATCGAATGCCTTTGACAGGTCTGCAAATATCCCTACGGTTTGATTCTTATTTTAAAGAGCACTTACTATTTTGTCAATAAAGCTGTATGTTGCTTGTTCTGTTGATTTTCCCTTTACAAAGCCAAACTGGTTGTCTACTAGAATGTTATTTTTCTCTAGGAATTGTGTTAGTTTATTTGAAATAAGAGTTTCCAGGATTTTTGAAAAAGATGATAATACAGCTACTGGTCTATAATTGTTCATACTAGTTTCATCTCCCTTTTTAAATATTGGTGTGATTTTTGCCCATTTAAGCCTATCTGGAAAGATACCTTTCGATAGATATTCATTAAATATATATGTGATGGGAGTTTTTATTTGGTGGCAACATTCTTTAATTATAAAAACTGGGATCTCATCCAGAATAGAAGATTTTTTGTTTTTTAGTTTTTTTACTATTTGAATAACATCTTGCTCAGTTCAAGGCATGAAGAATATTGAGTTTGTAATTGTTTCTGAATCAACTACTGTTTTACTCAGATTTGTTGGTGTGGATATACCGGTTACCTTGACTCTTTCCTTTAACAATTTAATAGGTATGGTTGTGAAGAAATTATTAAATTCATTTGCTATTTGTCTACCATCATTGACAGGCTTTCCATGTATGTTTATTGTCATGTTTTTATGATTTTTTCCTTCCTTTATTTCGGCTCTGATTAGGTTCCACATTTGTTTGTTTTTATTTACTGAGTTGAGGATGCATTTA
>PNEQ01042605.1:0-34921 GCA_003012365.1 Medauroidea extradentata | reverse complement strand
TTTTTGTGTATAAACAATTATTATACATGTTTATATTAAAAAATAATTTTCCTACCTTGTAATATACCTGGTAAAAAATTGCTAGTAAAGATTTTTTTAATTATATTTTTATTGAAAGGATAGAATAAGTGAAAGAAGTCGTTATTTTATAATGTCTGTGTGCGGTAAAGGTATAATTTATATACAACATAATTTTTTTTACAAAAACTAAACTGTTGGAGATAGTTAGTCACCAAAATTTGCTATATCGTAGCAAATTAGTTAGTTTGTGGTAAATAAATGCGAGCAAATAGCTAGATTCACCTACTAAACCAAACATTCGTCCCTTGGACGTATCAGTTTGTAAACGTAACGAGTTAAAACTTTACTCTACCTGGGCGAAAGAAGTGACTTTTCGTAAACCTGGATACGAGAGAGGTAACAAAACAACATCGAAACTACATCAAACCTCTAGTTTCCGATTCTGCCACATGCAGCGCTAATCTTTGACGTTCGAAACCATACACCCTAAATTCCTAAACCCTAAATCCCCAAATAAGCCATTTCGAACACGCCTACAGGTCGACTTCAAGGAATTCCCAACATGCCATTTAGGAATAGGAATCAACAGAACGAAAAACAAATAAATAAATCTCTTGTATACTCCTATGGAGGTAAACGTAGTTTACAACATCTGTGGCGTTACGTTGTTGACATTTTTTTGTTGTTGTTTTGAGAATGTTGATTGTCAATTAGTTTTTTTGTCAACACGGATGAAATTTATTTAATATGACAGCTGGAGCGTGTATTTAATGCCCTTTATTTAGGGCATAGAATAAAGGAAGGTATTCTGAGGGGTTGAAAATATGGAAGAAGGTAGAAAAGACGACGCTGAAACGACTAAGAAAATAATTCACACGTATCCTTTCATACAGGTTTGTATTTTGTCTTAAAACAGATAATTGTTATGCCTCATGTAGTGCAATTATTGTAAATAATTTTTTTTTGTCACAGCATTCAGATATGATTGACGAAATGAAAGGTGAGACCATGGAACTGTGTGTTACAGCTTGCGAAAAGCATACAAAAAATAATGAGGTTGGTAAATTTGTCGTATTATTTTATTGTATTTATAATGTTGGGTGGTCTTTTTCTACCTAGCTAATGATGCATTTGATTTTCATTTAAACACTCATAATGTAACTTAAAATGAGGTTAGTAGCAGCCTAATACTTCTGTATGTTTGGTGTTTAGTTTTTAAAAAGTGGTATAAGTATTTTTGAATTAAATTTGCTTGGCAGCAGTAAGACTACCTTCTTTTTTAAAATTCAAATGCACACTCTTTATTACTGCCTGGGCAGGCCCTTATAGCTACAACCAAAGATTGCCTAAGTTTTGTACTTAAGTTGGTCAGTATATGAAACCAAAAATAAATGTTAAACCCAAATAATAACTAATCGAAATAATGCAGTTATACCCATGCATTCAATCAATCATTTATTTTTTGTTAAATAACATAAAAGTAGACATGCCACCGGGCGATAGCCCATCTGCAAGGAGCTTGATTATTAAAATAAAAGTTACAATAGACTTTCTCATTGAGGATGTAATGACATATAACTAAAACACGTAAAATTACAAAATAAACTCCTCATTACCCAAATCATAAAATTCTGCCAAACTGTGAAAAGGTTTATTAAGCAACCAGGTACTAAGTTTTTTTTTTATTTGTTTACTAGACAAATCAAAAATTTTGTTTGGAAATGTATTACAGATCTTTATGGTAGTGTTATAATAATTCCTAATTTTTGTAGTATATTTAGTCTGTGGCATATCATTATCATTTCTTGTTCCTGTTTGGTAACAATGAAAATCTTTCCTGATTTCAAATTATTAAAATTCTTTTTAACAAATAAAACACCTCCTGAAAGATTTTCAACAGTTAAAATTCCAGTTGACACAAATAAAGGCCTACATTGTGCACTTATGGAAGAACAGGTTAATATCCTAATGGCTTTCTTTTGCAGTATTAAAACCAAATATTGTATGAGGACAATATAGGAAAGTTAGAAGAAAAACAGGAGATATGTTGTTTAATTCCAGTTCATGCAGATATGAGCGCTGTTCCTTCTACAGTAGCACATTGCTCTATGGGTAGTTTTAGTTTTATATTTTATTGTTTATAAATTGAAATGTAGTCATGACTTTAGAATATGGTTATGCTCTTTTAGTTATTGGCTGTTTCCGAATTTGTAGGATTAATCCTCAGATCCCTGAATCCTCGCAGCCTTCACAGCAATGCATCCTTCGCGGTAAGGGTGCATTTGTGTATAAACATACCTTCCGAATTCCCAATACAAATAAATGACCATCGCAAGGGTGTGATGCATCCTTGGGCCAAGAATGTGTGGAAGGGTGCATCTTGGATCCTCGGTAGAATTCGGACACAAATAAAAAATGGCAGCATCCTTCGTGATGCACTTCCCAAGCATGTGAGGGTGCGAAGGATCCTTCGAGGCACTATTCGGAAACAGCCATTATTTTTATAAACTAAAATTTAAAATATTTATAAACACAGACAAATACAATTAGCTTAAGAGAAATTTAGTTCATAAATGAAGACCTCGGGAGTAAATAGTTATAACTCACATTGTAAGACAGCCGATGTTAAATATTCCTATTTGTTAATTTAAAACAAATATTTATTTACAAAATACGTTGGTCATTTATTTTAACCCCCGTAATAAATGATAATTTATGTAACTTGTTTTTTCTACATTTGACATACTTTATTACACCTAAGCTGAACGCTACAGGAATGAGGGTTATCATTATTTACTCCCGAGTTCTTCAAATGTATAAACACCATAGAAAGAGAGATATAAGAAAGCAAATTTTGCTAGTGTTTCCAGTTCACACCGTTGATAAAACAACTCCTGCTCTAACAATACTAAAAGGCTGTACTTTCCCATATTGTTCTTTTACGTTATTTGTTAAAACCTTAATAATATGACAAGAATTTCCCCACGACAACAAACCATACAAAGTCACACTTTGGAATAACAAAAGAAGCAAAATAAACAGATCTTATATAATTTTTAATAATAATAATAATAATTAGTCAACCTCGCAATTTGGCTACCACCCGGTGGCGAGTGGACGCCTCCCCATCCCTACATTACCAGCCCTCTAATCCCTTCCTAAACCTTCCAGCTCCTCTCACAGTCACCAACTCATTTTGCAGGACATTCCACTCCCTTGCTGTCCTTACAAGCATAGACTCTCTACCCCTCTCCGTTCTCCTCCACACCCTCTGAATTTTTTCACTGTTGGTTCCTCTCCCTTTGAATGATCCCATTGTAAGCCTGCAGAGCAATCCCCCCACCCATCTTCGCCATTCATTACCTTGTACATCCTGACCAATCATTCTATTCTCCTCCTGTCCTTCAGTGGCTTCCATCCCATTTCCTGCATCTTCACTGTAGGTCTAAAGTTCCTTTCCTCCTCACCATCGTATCCCTGCTATACCATTTAGCTATAGAAGGATTTTGGTATATGTTGGTTATGTAATTTCTTTGATTATTTTTCTTTTATTTTGATTGTAACTAATTGTATTTGGCATGTTAAATAATGGTAATTTATAGGTTTTTAATTCGTTTTGGTTAGTTAGTGAATGCCCCAGATAGATAGCTTTGTTTCTCTGTGGAAGTTAGTATACATCCAGTAGTATTATTTTTGTTTATTTATTTTTGTATACTCTTGTAATTAATTTTCTTTAATTTTCAGATTAGTTTTATTTTACGTTTAGTTCGTTACCACAATTTTGGATGCTTTGTTTTTATTTTATTTTTTTACCATCACCGCGATAATCTCTGACCCAAATAGCTTTTTCGGCTCACGCGCGATGCTTTTAATGCGGCAATAATTGTGTGCGTGGGTGTGGATTCTCTCTATGCTGGGTTCGACGATAAGATTGACGTTTTAATTTTGCTCGCTGGCAAATATTTTGTAGCCAGCGCCGTCATAATTTTTTGTAGATTTTCTAGAGGCCCAGCAATGTATTTTAGGTAGTGAAATCGCGGGTGTATTTGGAGAGACCAGACGATTTCAAAATCGTAATTAATTTTGGTGTTGAAAACTAGCGTCTCGGCGAACGAGATGACGTCATACAAGAAGAAAGTTCGTGAGTAAAGGCCTTACATAGTAAATTGACTTTTGTGGACAAACTTTTTGCTTCTAGCGCCTCGCTGCCTAAATGTCTTAACCAGAAACTGTGGAATTTCGTTTGAAATGTGCCTCAATGTGTGTTTTTTTCGGCAGTTTAGGATGTTTCGTAATTTTCTTTCTTACTAGGACTTGAAAGTAATCTCAGTAGTCCTGAGGGACGTTTTTCATCCCTACCGCATTTATTAAAACTAAATTTTGAGCTAGTTGGAGGCATGGTAGTTTATTTTCTGGCTAAATTCCAATATTTTCTATCTTGGTGAAATTATGTGGTTTTCCCAGGGTCTTATCAACTCGTGGTAATTGAAGTTGCCCTATTTAGAGTTTAATTTAAATACAGAGAATATATATATATATATTTTTTTTTTTTTTTTGCTGAATTTCAGTAATGTAAAGATGTGTTAGCTACTTCTATTTTTTTTTTCTTTTTTCACCAAGTCAGCATACTTGATTTACAGGTAGTCTTTTATTTATTACCATGTCAATAAATCTACAATTTAATTTAGTTGGAAATGTTTCATTTCTTCGGAAATAGTCTTCGATAATACTTGAATTGAGCACTGTAGTCTTTGATGTTTTGTACATGGTACACAGACACTATATTCCAGCACATACTATACACTACACTGCCTTTTCCATTTATTCATTACCCATCTTGCTGCCCTAGTCTGCACCTTCTCTAATTCTTGTACCTCGGGCACAACTCACATGATGTTACTAATGTCTGGGTAGTCTTCTGCATACCTTTCCAATACATCTAGAACTTTGAGCATGACTAATATTACTTCCGTAGTAATCTTGGTTAGAATAACTGGCTTCCAGTCAGTGGCTGTTTGTGCTGTTGGGCTCCAGGGTTGTACTAGGATGGTGCTAATGCAGCTCACTTCTGCACCACTATATAAAAGTGCTGTAGTGTGCACTCCACACACACTTACTGCTAACTGTAGATATAATGCTGCTGATGAACTTACTACTGTATCAAATGAATCTTCTAACAAAAACTCTCTATGTGAGTCATGTAATAATACAGTGCATATTTATTATTAATAGGACTTATTTCCCAGTCGGTTGAACTTACTGCCCCCTCTGTGCTCATAATAGGTGACTGGATCAGTGGCCGGAAACGTCACTCGCTGACCCTACTTAGTTTTGCGGTACATTATCCGGCTTGTTAATGGACCCCTCCTCAGCAACTTGTACCCATTTATATTTTGTACTCATGCTGGGGTAAGGTGGCGTACTTGGGTTTAGCTGCTGGTTCCGATGAAAGTAACCAGTTCCCTTTTACCTGATTTGTGAAGGTTCTCGGCTCCCTGATTGGTTGATGTTAACCTGCTGGTGACTATGGAAGGTAGGCGCACTACGCTGATTATGTGTCATTTTACCATAATGCAGTGAAAATCTCAGACCTCTCAGAATCCGAACGGTCCTGGTCTGAGTCAGGCAGCCTTTTTCAAGTAGGTAGTTATGTGTTGAGTTGTTCTCTTGGGTAATCTGAGTGTCTGCCACTGTTATGATAAACCTTGGAGTTTGATTAGTTGAACTCCCTGTTTGTCTGGGACCACTATACTAATTGCTTGACTCCTGATTCCTATGACCCTGAAATCTATATGGTGGCAGAGTAGGATGGTTGGTCTGGTTATGGTGGAATGAATTAGGTTTGCTGGTAAAGTGCTGGTCTATTCTGAATTGCCGCCAGAGGG
Source organism: Medauroidea extradentata (assembly GCA_003012365.1). Taxonomy (NCBI): domain Eukaryota; kingdom Metazoa; phylum Arthropoda; class Insecta; order Phasmatodea; family Phasmatidae; genus Medauroidea; species Medauroidea extradentata. Next base: position 29,015 of record PNEQ01042605.1, on the reverse strand, counting down.
GGGTTTCAGATTCACGGGGCGGCAATTTGCTGTGAAAGTTCAAGTTCTAAATTAGGGTTACGAATAAATGGGTGCCATCCCAGCATGTCCGGCTGGGAACGTGTAGAGCACAAGCAGAAAACACTCAGGGTGGATGGTTCCCTTTGGCAATTGGCTAACCCCCAAGCGATATGCGCGGGTCGAGAAGCCCACAGTTATGTCAAAACAGAAACGTAAGCTACAGGGACTTCGAGGAGACAGACGTTTACCACACAATTACCTTGATTGAACCTTGAATTTATTAAACGTTGCAAAAGTACACTACACAGGACAGAGACACTTGAGTACTTGCCAGTCTTCCTGTTTCTGGCCGCGGACGCATGTCCGTGACGGAGGTAAAACTTGAGAGCTGATGATTTCACTTTATGCAGAATTGCGTTGGCCGCAGTAGTTGAGCATCTCAATGTGGAGGAACAACCCGGCGTGGATCCGCGAGTGGCCAGAAGGCCCGTGAGACCGCCCGGTGCAACAAAAATATGAAGCTGGCCATGTGGGCGCACAACAATCACACGGAGTCGCCCGTTACCGTAAGTTTTATGTTGAAAATTCAGAGCCGGAGACGTTACTTCAGTTAAGCAAAGGTTGCAAAAAGCTGCTTACTCCAGTCAACGCGCAGAAAAGACTGGCCGAACCAAGATTGCTGTTGGTCCCACGCTCCGGCCCCATTGCGCCTGGGATTAACTCAGTACTCTTCTTAAAACTAAACAACACTTAACCCTTTGAACACATGCCAAAAAAATATGATAATTTAGTTTATGAATTTTAGAATACAAATAAAGTGCTTATTCTTTACCTGTGTGTGACGTGGGGGGTGGAACTGACAATGTAATTTATAACCTGAGTACTCGCTGTATGTACCTGAAAAAAGAAACATTGACACTGGGGACCTGTCAAACACAATACTTGGCTTTACATTACTGAAAAAATATACTGTCTAAAAAGAATCCCGGAGCGTGACAAGCAAAAGGAAGAGGTGATGCTCCGAGAAGAGCCGGGACTAGCCTGCTGTTACGTCGAGCGTTCAGCGATTTTGAAAAGTAAACCAAACACCTCCCCCCCTCCCTGTAGTTCTTTTCACAGGTTGTTCCTGTTCATTCCAACAAAATTACTCACTGCACTAACAACTCACTTCATTATGAAAACACTGCACGGGTGGGAGGTAAATATGGGGGCAGTCTCGGTGCTCAATCCGTTGCTGCTGTTCGGGCGGACGTGTGTTGGGTTTGGGCTAGATGGGCCGGGAGGTACGACGTCAAACGCCCCACTCTCGGAATTCCAAACCTGACCACGTCCGCCGCTGCTCGTCGACCGCTCCTCCCAGGCCTCGAACTACAGTCCCCTGCAACACATCAGGCAGGTGCGCGGGGTGGTTGGGCGGCCCCGGCGTGCTGCCTGGTCTCTGGATCCTGCTCGACTCTCGGCGCTCATGTCTCGTCCTTGAGTCGGCCCTGCCTCCCCCCTCCCGCGCCCTCCGGGGGCGGGGCGTCTGGTGAAGGCTGGCGGGAGGACGGAAAGGAGGGGTCCAGAATGATCGGGCGGCCGATGGGGTTGACGCGGGGAGGGGACGCCTCCCCTGGCAAGAAGCGTCGGGGCGGTCGCCGGGATCGTCTGGGTGTCTCGTATGGTGGGTTGTCTCACACTGCCCTGTCGTCACGTTACGTAGGTATGTGCGCCTGCGGCGTCCCCCTTAGCCTGTGATCCTGGTGTCGCTGTGACTAAAATTGCAGCTGTTAAAAGTACTATCCACCTTCTTGATAAATGATAAAGACATAATTGGTGGCAAAGAAATTCCTGCAGAAAAGAACAATTTCAAATACATTTCCCGCAATTTCCCGATCGCTGGACATCCTGTGTGATCGTATCAGTCCCTGGATACGTAGGCTCCAGAACTCTGATAGGAAATTTAAACTATGCATAGGAATTTACATTTTTCTTTTGTATTTCCTACCAGTAATAGGCTGTGCCTTCCAGACTGAAGTTTAGGCATTTTAGTATCTCCGTGTCAGTTAAGGAAAACGAAGCTATATATTCATCAACCTTCTTGGATTTAGTTGACAGGGTTTTCATACTGCTTCCCTGCAAGCTTGGGTATATTTTCAGCCCACTGTTTGTCTGGATGGTGAGCCAGATTAGCTACGGGAATACTATTTGTGCCGCTAATGCTAATAGGTAACTGGGTAGTGTTAACAATGGTAGGTCCAACTATAGCGGTAGTATTTAGTGATGGCATAGTTGTGTGTGACTCATCACTGATATTATTTAATAGACTATTAAACTATGGTAGCCGTGCTGACCTAGCCTGACTGTCCGCTTTAGTGTTGCTGGCCAACTTGGCAATGTTTGCTATCTTAGTATCCACATGTCTGTCATAGTTTTCAAGTTGCCTGTCAACTTCCTTAGAAATTTGTTCAGCCTGGGCAGTGTTGTTCGAGCTGGCCTGTTGCTCTACTACTTGTTTACGGTGGTCAATATCAGCTAGTTGTATGGCCAACTCCTCTCGTGTTGACTCTACCGCCATCTGTAATTCCGTAATTTTAGCAGTGTTTTGATTTATCAGGGCTTCGGTCTTTGTTTGCATCTGGTTGACTTGTTGGTCAGTATACCTCGTGAGGTGCTCACTGTGTTGGGTCAGGTCATTGCGAGTGGCCACATGGGACAAATGCTCTGTCTCGGCTTCGAGCTGTCTCAGGTTTGGGCGGGACAGCACATAAGACAAAGTAATTCTCTAATAATTAATGGGTTATTCCATGTGAAATCAGCAAATTTTAATTTTTTGGTTGCTTAACCATTTTGCATTTTTTTTATAATTTGACTACCATTACTATCATAACCCAATTGGTGAAAACCATTTTCATTAAAGCTTTATCTCTTACCGTATTGGATATACCCTTTTATGTGGTGGCCCGTGCAGAAAAATCAGCTATTTCAACCATTTACAAAAAATCAATATTTAATTTCCCATTACAGTTATGTAGTTCCTGTTTTCACCAACATGCAGATAAGTTTTCAAGCAAAAAAAATTACCATTCAGCCCTTTTCAGTTTACATGACTGGAAAATTGGCAATTTTTGAAAAATTTTGGATTTTAAAGAATTATATCGCTGTAAGGGTAAAAAAAAAACACGGAGCTTTGAATGCGTGGGGTTAAAGAGGGGTACCCAGGGTGTTAATAAAAAAATATAAGTTTGTGGTTTATAGCCCTTTTTAAACTACAAGGGATTAAAAATACCTTTTTTAAGCTTCTGTAACCCAAACTTTAAGCCCTTGTAGTAAAACTTCATTATGTAAGTCAGTTGTGTTTATAGTAATGAAAAGAAAGCTTGAAACCTTATGTGCATGTTGGTGAAAACAGGAACTACATAACTGTAATGGAAATTCAAATATTGATTTTTCTTTTGTAAATGGTTTCAATAGCTGATTTTGCTGCGTGAGCCACCACATAAAAGGGCCTATATCCAATACGATGGGAGGTAAAAAAATTAATGGAAATGGTTTTCACCTATTGGATAATGATAGTAATCATAATTAAATTTAAAAATAATACAAAATAGTAGAGCAACCCATATTTGCTGATTTCGCATGGAGTGACCCTAATCCCGTTTTGCAGATACTTCATCAAACATGGTAACAAACTCTTCAAGTTTACTCTCATCAAATGTAGCTTCTTTTAACAACACATTTGTTTAATCTATTTTAGTCATAACATAATCTAATACGGTTAATTGAAGCTCAGTTGTTCGCTGCACCATGACTAAGGATGATACAAGAATTGGTTTCACGTTTGAACACAAGTTTACTGTCTTATCTCGAATTATCCGACTCGGAGGACCAAAAAATGTGTGTATTCGAATTGTGTTAGTTTTACTTCTCTCTCCATGTTTGTTGATACACCAAAGAATAACACACACAAGACTATAATAAAAGTAAAATAATGTCAAGAACCTTTTCTATGACAAGGACATCAGAACAATATCTTTACTGAACAATGTACAACTCTTTGTCAGATAGCAAAGTAGTTACATTACCTCTTTGAAAATATAGTGCAGATCACGGTCGTAGAAGTTCTTTTACGGCAGTGGTGCAGATAAAGCAACATGCTGACAAACTGAAATATTCAAACAACGGGCTGTATCACTTTTTGTTTGTATGTATGACGTTGAAGCAATTGGTAGAAACTTATCCTCTTGGATAACTGTGCGCTAACATTTAATTGTGTGGATGCTATTTGTGAAGTTGAACTTTTGCAATGTTGTTTAATATGTAAATCTTACCTACCTAAGTAATATTTTGTACTTCTATACCAGCTTGTAGTAAAACCAACATTTCTTTTTTATGTAAAGTTATCCCACAGTTTATAGTACTGTTGTAAGATGCAATATTAACGTACAGAAAAAATTTGTTGCAGTTAGCTGCACGTATGGTGAAGGAAGCAATGGACAAGAAATTTGGTCCATCCTGGCACGTAGTCGTCGGAGAAGCCTATGGGTTTGAGCTGTCATATGAGAGTAGAAGTCTGATGTACATGTTCGTTGGTGGCAACCTTGGTGTCTGTGTTTGGAAATGCTCATAAGAATGCCTACCATTTGAGTTCTAAATATATGCATTGATGTGTACGTAATTCTCATGGTATGCTAAACATGTATGTAATGTCAGTTCAGTTATGACATTCCCTATGTCACAACTGGTGTACTTGAATAAGGTACACATGATATGTAGCCTTAGAAACTAGCCTGAAAATCGTATTTGTTACCATAAAATACAAATTATTTTAATTACTTAAAGTTTAGATATGCAGAACACATGTGATGCCAGTTCAATTACGGTACTCCCAGTGTCACAACTTTCATATTTTCTCAAGGTACACATGATATGTATGCTATCCTGAAAATCTTTTTTGTTACCATAAAATACAAATTATTTTAAAAAGTAGATTGACTCATTAGTATTAGTTCATAAAAACTGATAGCACTGCAAAGACTATAGGTTTTTAAACTAGTGGTATATTTTATAGATCTTGGCTAGTTTGCTTTTGCTGATTTCACATCACATTCCGTAGGTTTTCCTACAGATATGAGGCAGGTTAAATACTTGTTCCAAAATAGTTTTTGGTTAACAATTTTTTTTTTAAGTGGCAAGACATTTTTATGACTATTTCAGAAAGAATTTACTCTTGAAACAAAGCTGATGGAAATGGTTATTTTGTAGTAGTCATAAACATACTAATATAGTAATAAACTGTGACTGTGCTAACGAAGAAAATTTTTTTCAATTAACTTTTGATGTTTCAGTTTATTTGCAACATCATTTTGCTCTAGTAATATTTTAAATTTCGTACAATGTGCAAATAGAGAATGTTGCAACATCTGATCAAACCTTTTGCATAGACTTGTAGAGAAGTTGTAATACTCGACACTGACAGTTGGTTATTGGTACAAAAGATTTTACAGCGGAAGTACGAGAGGATTGATTTTTTTATTCGTCTTTCAAAATACTGTATTGTTTTCGGAGTATTTCACCAGTGTAATACTCGAGGAACTATACCAGACAGCTAAATGTAAAAATTAGAGCACTGTATTAAATGTATTGTTATGTAGTGATCTTTTTTTTCTCAGATCAAGGCACTCTTTCTTGGACCACTAATATTTGTCAGCTAACTTATAGAAATTATTTTCTCAGGATCAAGAAGCATTATTATTTGTAACCGTTAAACTACAAAAAGGTTTTTCCAACCTGTTTTAGTGAAGAACATGCCAAGGCGTACATGTATGCAAATAAGTTTAACTTGAACATGTTTTTACTTTTCTTTAAAAATGGCTTGTTTAATACAGTTCCCATCAATACTGTTACAAATTCTGGATGTAAAATAACAAAAATTATTTCATAGTTTAGTTGTACTCATTTTGTGATATTGGTCTTCGTCACACTAACTTGGAGCCTATGCACATATGGTTACGTCATTCCAAAGTATGAAATATTTGACAAAAGGTATCATTCCATGTTGCTAATATTTGAGAAGAATTTTTGTTTGAATCCTTCCTAAGGGTCATGCTGAAGTAGGAGTGCACATAAGACTGTTAGCTTTGTATTTATAACATTATTAAAATTGTCTTCCTTGCTTGACAATTACTTTACAGTTATTTTTATATGTGATGAAAATACAAATCTGGACTAGTTATATCCATTTGCCTTGGCTTTATGGTACAGTGGATTCTCTATGTATTGAAACCTAATGGATTGAAATATCTGCATCCATGGAACACATTCTGGGGCCCATTTATTTATTTTACAGCATTTTAAGACTACATACATTGAAATCCCTCATGTATTGAAATTTTTTGTTAGTCCCATTACAAATTATGGGTAGAGAATCCACTGTATCTCGAGTAACGTATTGTACTAGGGTTATTTTTAAGTTAGGTCGATTTTGGAAACAAAACAATGTACAGTAAGTAACAATATAGTAATCGAAAAAAAATATTTCCTGCTTAAACATACAGTGCTTTATTTTTCAACATAATTTCCTTGTTGGTTTTAACATTGTATGTTAAAGCATGACATATATATATTTTTTTCCCCAGTTTTTGTTACTTGTTACTATTCCTCCAAAACTGACCTTATTGTACAAATAACCTTTGCCGTTAGTATTTGTTTTAGTGTGGTGGCAAGAAACATGTAACAACATTTTATAAAAATTATCTGTGAAAGATTTGCAGTCGAACAACAGTAGAGCCTCGATTTAACAAACTCTGGAATAATGAAAACAGCAATATAGCAAAAGGTTTTATGGAACATTCAAAGAATATACAAAAATTTATTAAAGATATAGTAACTTTGATAAATTAGAATGTTAATTGTTATGCAAATCCATTAAACATACTTTCTCTAGCCACAGTATATACTTATTTCTCAATAGATAGTCTGTCAAGGGGAAAAAATTAAAAATTTGTTGAAAACTCTGGCAGCAGAAGTGACTTTGAGTTGAGTTCGCAACACACATAGTTGAGCAAACTATATACATTGTGTTGTGTATCAAACACATGCCTTAGATCCTTCCTCATGACCGGGAAGCATCATGGTGACTGACAGGTGAACAAGCATCTGGATACCCAGTCTACACAGCATTGCAAGTGGACAGCACTGGAACTAATTCGCAGGTAGCGCTTTACGTCTCATTCAGAATGTGCCGCAGTGCAGCGTGTCCTACCAATAATTTCTAATACCAATAGAGTACAGTGGCGTCCAACGTGTGTGTTTTCTGCCGTGTCCCATTAAGAGTATCTATTAATAATAAATGTCTTGTTGATGCTAAAAAAAAACACCTGAGTGCTAAGTATGTTTAGTGAGAAGTAACTAGTTTGTTGAACGAGCGCGGCGTGACAGACTACAGACTACATGCTACAGCGGCAGCTGCCTCATGTATTTATTGTTGTGGTCTGGTAAACGTTTTAATAGTTTTCATTTAATTTTTTCCATGGAAATTATCTCTATTTTGTAATGATGCAAGCTGCCACCTTATGATGGGTAGAGGTGATGGTCAGGGATCCCTGTTATGCGCGAAAAGAATTTTGCCCCAATTTGTTTCGGACAGATATAAGGCACCATAGTGTTAGACGAAATGTGCCAGAGGATTTAACTTTTTCTTCTTTTGTTGGGTTGGATGTGACGAGACATTGATTTAGAGTAAACGTTTTCGGGCTCGAGGCATTTTGTTAAATCGGGGTTCTACTTCAATTTGTGTTTCGAAATGCTTGATGAGATATCTCCATGAAGTGTTTTAAATCCACCGTCCACTAGTTTTCCTGTAGGTAACAAAGTTGTTACTGTACAGCATTGTAAACACGTTGAATCTCTGAGTAGATATTGTGAAAGTTAAACTGCCACTGCTATTTTTACAGTGTGATATTTATATTGTTTTGCAAAGTGGTATTTGTAGAGCTTATTTTTTTATTGTTCCTTCTTCCCAAATAATTATACATGTAGACTTGTAAGTGTAGTTACCAATACAAAAAGTTAAAGCACCAAATATTTATTGTGTAGTGTAGTGTAGTGTAGTGTAGTGTGTGTATACATGCATTTGTATACCATTCGGATAATGAAATGATGTCTGTCTGACATCTAAGATTACCAGAAAGCTTACGGTTTTTTATGTATGGATTTTCAAGGTGCAGGAAGGTGAGGATAAAGTTGCAAAAAAAAATTTCGCCACAATTTTTGTACATATTTTCTTTTTATACGTTCTTAGTTATATACGTACAATACAATAATTTTGTGTGTGTTAATTTGGTTAAGTAAGGTTCCACCCATATTTTTATAGTACTGGTAAACAATGCTTATGATGCTTTTCAGTATATAGTCACCAGTTTGGTTATATGCAAAGCAATAGCTTAGAAATGTAGAATAATACATTTTTCTTGATATTAAAATTACCCAGAATCAACTATGTATGTGACTTGTCTCAAATTCAGAAGTTAAAGTAGAATTTTTGCACTAATTTCTATGGAATTATTAAGACTTGTCATGACATCTGTTTACACCATGTTAACATTTGCACAGAACTGTTTATTTTAGAGTTTTAAGGTACTATATAATGTTGAAAAACAAATTATGGAATTCTTGTAGAATCTTTTAATGGTAATCAGTGTCATCAATTGTACATTATGTGTACATGTGTTACATGGACATCTGTCAGTATTAATGTATTTGTTATGTCCACTCACAGTTTGGTACTTACTACGGAGGGAGAATTTAATGTGAGTGCTCAAGCGGTGCTGCCTTGATAGCTATCTTTTTTTTTTTTTACAGATGTGAGAAATGGTAAAAAAAAAAAAAAAATTAATAAAATTATGGTAAGTTATGTGGAATGTAAACCAAAGATGTATTTATGTGAAACAAATCCTATATATATTTTATTGTGAAATAAATCCTATTTATGCAGATAATGCGTTTATTTCTTTGCCTGTTACCAAGTGTGTCGTCGCTGAGAAATACAGGTACGAGTCATTGTAGTACAGTGACAGGGTGGCCACTCACCGGGAAAACAGGGAAAAGTTAGGGATTTTACCACCACCTGGAAATATCAGAGAAATTTCAGGGATTTTTTCCTTAAAACCAGGAGGTTTTATCTCGATCAGATTAACTTTTGAAAAATTTGTAGGGCGTCTGCAGACTGGGATAAACATGATTTGTACAGGAGTTACAATGCCCTTAAATGAAAAGAACGGGTGATTTATCCTGTGGCCTCGCTAGCTCATCAGCACGTAACATATGCATGCGTCTTGCGGGGCCTTACTAGCGCTCACCGGTGAAGCAGATGTGGTAGCACTTGATACTTATGCACAGTTCTTCTCTAGCTGCCGTCGGTGACATTTGAGTATTTTTTGACGTGTAGTGCCGATGCGGCATCCTATTTCACAGCGAGTTTACTCACCTTCAAGGGTATAGTTTGCCTGGCTGTGAATTCTTCTGAGTCCTAAAGCCACTTTTGTTTCTGCCATTTTGTTTAATGTAACCGATTTTTAGTACATTTTCGGCTGTGCGTTATGCATAGAGTTAAATTGTATTTTTGACTGTATCGTTTTTTATGCAAAGGCCAATCCAAAATGTGTGAAGTGATGTGATACTAGTGCACCTTGCAGGGTCAGGCGACAGTTGGCGGTATTTAATTTGTTTGGTAATGGCAGACATGTACACTGGCCAGTATTTTTACTTTGCACGAAACGCAAGTAGGCACCAATTTACCGACACAAACACACATGGATCTCGTCACGTGTTTCAACTTGAATATTAGTGTTGAAGAATTATGTGAAGAAGTGTAGACATTATTATTTTCCGTACAATCAGTTCTTATGGTGATGCATATCTCTATTTGGATGGAATAGTAATCTCTTCAGGGGGGAGGGAAAGAAGCCACTGAGTGGTTTGCTATATTATGTGTTTTGCAGTAAACTTTTGCTGGTCATTATTTGTTTTGTATGTGGCCAGGTTAGATACATAGGCTAGAGCCTAGATAAACATTCCTCTGGTGTATAATTTTTTGTAGTTAAAAAAATGTATGCCGCAGAAAAATACACGAGAGTGAGTGCCTCATCCAAGTGTTAGTTTGCACACAAATGGACGATTGACAATAAGATTTAAGGCTTGGCTTCAATCTCCATTTTCAGAGTTAGCATATATACGAGTGTCTTCTGTGAGTACCTAATATGGGGAAGACAGCAGTGAGAAGCCACACAAAGGGCAAAAAGCACACCAGAAAGCAATTGTTGCTCTGTCTGAATCTACTACACTGAAAAGTTTTTTCGGTCAGCATAACAAATGTTTGCAGAATCAGTTTCCTGACACTAACAAACCTTTAAAATCAGTTAAAATAAAAACTGTAAACAGGTTAGTACACACACAATCTGTAACCGAAACAGTCAAAGAAGCACATGACTTAGATTTGTTTTAGATTACAAAGTAGCAAAAAGTTAGTGAAGATGTTCGAAAGGAAGTTTAGTTAATAGACGAAAAGATTAAATGTATAATAAAGTGAACAGACACCAACAGAAATTGCTATTATTTCAGCAAATATGTATCATTGTTAGGCTAAGTGGAACAATTGTAAAAATTTTATTGTCGATTGTGTACTTGCCTAGCTACAGTCTACCTGGCATAGGTCAAGAGTGCCTCCGTGTCAAGACATTACGCATAATTATATTAATTAGCGTATAGACGTCTTCTTCATACTTCACTGCTTCATACATTTCAACAAAAGTGAGTAAGTTTATGGCTTTTTACTGTAATTTTTTTTGTAAAGTACAATTTTACGTTTTAGTAAGTGTTCACATTTATTGGTTTCAAAATTTCATATTCGGAATTTTTTTGGTTGTTGTGGGTCGTATCTATAAACGGCTTTCGGTTGTTATCCAATCACCGTAGGTCTGTTCCGGCCTAAACACACACTATAAACCTCTTTCGGTGGTTGGTTGACTACCCAGAAGTGAAGAGCCATCCACGTTTAGGTGAATGTGGTCAGACAGTGATTCGAAAGCCTGTTCAGCTGTTATCATTGTGCTTTTCTAGCAGCAGCAGCAGCATATTTCAGTCTTCTCTGGAATAAACTGTCAAATGATATTTCTCACATAAGTAAATACAACATTTTTAAAAATATTGTTGATTAGAACGAGTTTAGGAATTATGTATATGAAGGTTTTCTATTAACAGAAGCTACTGTTAAGTATACTAGATCCATTTAAAGTCTATGCAGTATTCCATGGAGGGTTTGCTACAAGATGGGACTTTTCACAAATCAAAATTGTTACTGCACTTCTAGTGTATATGTTTGCAATTTCTGTACCTTTGTTTTGAAAAGAACAGAAAATTTTGCTTTGAAACAGTAACAGAATTGTGCGAAAATGACAAATACATGTTAATGAAAACATTTTCTGATGTACACATTTTACGACATTTTTATGATCTTGATATCTTTGTTAGTTTGTTACGATAATTGTGTCAGCCATAAAAAATAAACAATTAAATTTAAAACGTTCTCGTACTTTCGGCACGTGAATTGTGTGAAAGGCGTTTTTTTATTTTTCTGTTTTATGTATTTCTTTATTGAACACAAACATTGTTTAGAGCATTTGTAAAAAAAGTACTGTTCTCCATGCTTAAACACAATATTATGTACACTGAAAAAAATCCCTCACAAATACTACTTTAACTATATTTAGCCTTCACAAAAAATTGCTTACTTAACCTAAATCCAAAGATAATATGTACCATCATCTCAGATATGAACAACAAATGGGAATGTGTCGAAATGTCAGAAAAGACTATTGAAAATTGTAGGGTATGTTCCTTATACTCATTCTGAGTACTATCGAAAGGAAGAAAAATGGTGCTATGTTGCCATATTTACATTCAAAGTGGATGTGGAAGCATTTTCAGCTGGCAAGCTCCCGAAAGTAGTTTATAGGTTGCGAGTACTTGACAAGCTACCAGGTGAATGTCTGCTAACAGCGCTTTCGAAAGCAATTCATAGATATTGCCCAGACAACATGGGTATCCAGGTTTGATTCTAATTTTTTGCTTATGGAGTAATGCTGTTGGCTGGTAAATCTTCTTGGGGTACTTAGTTTCCTTTGCCCTTCGCAATTCATCTTTAGTCCATTGTACAACTTATTTCACGTCATGCATTAAGATTCAGCAGATGCCTGGTTCAGATACCTGTTAATTTCGGGGTGTGATGCAATGCTTTAGGTCCTGGTAACATTTCCCATATGCTTCAATTAATTTACAAGAATGAAACATATGTTTTTGCTTTTATTTAAAGTTCTGGGTGGTTAACAGTCAACTCACAATTGTGCCCTGTTGTGGACACTGCTGTTGTGTGGAGCGAAAACAAGAGCTGTCGACTACAAGTAATGTCCCATAAACATGTAACACAAACATTTGGAAGCCATCACCTTTATTCCAAAACTCTTCCCAAACACGCGTACTTTGATAAGTAGTGGCACTGCAGCTTCCTCCACCTGCCACTCACTACATTTGAACAGGTGAAATGAAAAAGGAAAACGTTCCATATTTTACCGTAAATTAAAAAATATATAGCCAAGTTGTAGGTTATATGTAGCTTTATTGATTGAGATAAAGAAAGAAAGGATTCTAGGAATCCTTAAACTGCTAAAGGACTTTGATTTTGAAGTTTTATGCAAAAGGTAATCATTCCCTTCTTAACCTCAGCATTATGACATAATTGGCTATTCGCCACGAGAGTAGCTACACTAGTGTTTCATTTGTTTATGAAGTCTACAATGTTGTTAATGTACAACATATGACATTGTAAAAGTGTGGTTAGTACAGTGTCGGTATTACAACCATAAAATATACTATTCTAGTAATTAACACCACTTGTACTATGAAAACATACATATCTGTAAATTATTGTTTCATCGAGTTTCAAAGTGCCCTTGGCTCAATGAGATTAAAAAGGAAAACATTCCATCCACTTTGATTGCATATAACTTTTGGTACATGTGTATTGTGTTTTTCAGGCAAGGTTCCTTTTCCTTAAATCCTAATAAACAAATGTCTAATTGTAAGTTTTCCCAATCAACCTACAGTTTAGTGTCAAAACAGTTTTTCCTGTTTTTCCACAAGTTGGCCAAAGTGGAAATTTTTCCTTCTTCAAATCACCCATTCACTTGTATTTATCACACAGCCAGCTTGAAAAAATTTAACAGCCTTTTTCAGGGTTTTGAAACACCTGTTAATATAAAGGAGGGGTTGGTAAGACATATATCCAGCAGCCGGTTGTAACCATTTACATAGTACTGATGATGATTCTCTGTATAGCATTTAACAGTTCTACTACAAACATTACACATTAATATACTACTGTAGATTCTATTTTAAAACACTTGCCTCTACCTAACATGAATTAAAACTTTTATCTTCGCTATTCCATACCAACTCACTGACACTAGTCAAGTACCATATAGGGTAATAAATCTGTCCATAAGCATGTATTGTAACATATGCTTTAATTTAAAAAAAATCATACAACTAAAAAATACTACAGTCTGCCACATCATATACAAAAATTCCTGTACAATAAACATGAGTGCTTCTGACACTTATTTTAACAAAAAAAATACCTGATTAACTCTCTTTTGCCAAAAATAAATTTTCAAAACTCAACATCCCTATCGAAATACCTTTACCTTCTAAACTCTTTCCAAAACAATGCACCACAAACAGATGCACTTACCTACTGTACATATTCTGGAATTGTAGGACTCCTAAAACATATTGTAGATTTAGAGAAAACAAATTACCGACGAGATTCGCAAGAATACATATTTTACAAGCAATTTACTGCTATCACAGATCCACAGTTAACTTTATAAACTTGAATAATACGCATTACTTAAAAACTGCTATTACTTTTCTATTTACGACTTTCACACACAGCATAACTCATCAGTACCTCATATTCATTGCAGTTAAGTTCCTGTTATCAAAAAATAATTAATTAAAGCAGTGCACAGGAAATATTTAATAGCAAAATTCAGGATGTATAACCATTTGGGATATATAGTCTATAAAAAAAATCTAAAGGGACTGTTGTGATGATTTTCTTTAGGTGAGACCTGCTTTGTCCCATTTTAAATATTCCCTGCCTGAGAGACCTGACAGATACACTTACCAATGCACTTACTATGTGTTGTATCACTCGGATGTGAAAACTTTCAAAACTGTATTTGTAGCTAAGATTATTTTTTTAAGGGGACGCAAGGTAATCAACTCTGAATTTACAGAAAAAAATTGTGGTTAATTGGTTTCTTAACATGTGCTACATTTTAATATTTATACTGTGACTTTGATTTTGCTATGATAGCGCAAATAAACACTTTAAAAATGAACATTTATTTATTAATTTAACGAGTGCAAAATGTGGCACCAAAAAGCAGCCATATTTGTTTCATAGCTCGTTACACAAAGTAGCCAATATGAGAGCAGCAGAGCTGTAATCTGAACAAAAGAAACTGCAGTCGCAACTCTTTCAGTGATTGTGTAACTGCTTCTTAAAGCTATACAGGTTTGGCGTGTAGTGTGACTGCGGCCTTACACTTATGACTTGACGTGAAATGTTTCTCTTTACAAAGTACTGTAGTTGTTCATTATTCATGACAAAATAATACTGGTGCACCATACTTCATACTGTTGGTGAAACGTGAGCATCAGGCTGAAGTGTAGAAATTATTAAAAACTCAATTTTGTAATAAGTATATTAAATTCCCATTAAAATTGTTTTCCTATGAAAATTGTTTTATTCTTCACTATCTCAGTCATGTCAAGAATCTAAGATGGCTACCTTTATTACAAGCTGACTGCACTGCAGGATGCTTGAAATACATAGTAAAGGACTACAAATTTTGAAAGTAAAATACTGAACATACTTTCAGAATTGTTTTCTCATGAAATGAATATAACACCTCCAGTGAACCAAGAAGTGCTCTGTGTACTCGGGAATATTTTGTAAACTCTTCACATTTGCATAGTCTAAACTTTCCGTTATACTGTATTCCTTCACAACAATTTAAAAAACAGCATAAATAGGAAGGGCCTGTCTGAAAACTAATTCATATAAAAAAAACTTCATATGGCAGAATAATGTCAATCCTCAAAAAACTTACAGAAAATCTTAACTGTACCAATTTCAGTGTGCATTTTGTAGTATATTTCACACGCATCTTGCAACCCAAAATATGTTTATAAAATATTAGCACTTTTAACTCTTATAATATAAAATTTGCTTGTAACAACAACATCTTAGGGCTATAAATGTAGTTATGAAAAAATAAATGCAGTTCTTTTCTTGAAAGAAAACAAGGCACTAAATGCAGAAAGGAAAATTAGCTGCACAGCTACAAGACACCACTGCGCACAGAATTCATATGTCCAATGGCACACCATAAGTTATCAAAACTATCCTTGTTGCCATATAATTACGAAGTTCATACATTCTCTCACAAATAACCATGAAAAGCCAAACATTCCTCCATGCCACAATAACACACATACAAATATGTTTATGGAATAACCACTGTTCTAATTAACTCTTTCGCTGCAACATTAGACTATAGTCAAACACCAAATTAAATTACTCTGTAAACATTAAGTACATGGTTTTCTCACTTGAAATTAACCAAAAATAAACTATTTACAAAAAACATATTTTTAAAAAAATTTTTTACACTATCTTGGCATAATTGAAATTTTTTTATTCTGCAGCGAAAGAGTTAAGATACAAAAATTGGGTACAAAAATGAAACTGAAAATTACAACTTACAAGAAACTCGACACAAATAACCATTCCTGTATTAAAGAAAAATTTTAATACCCTCCAGACATAAGTCTTATTTCCAAGTTGAATTCGGTACCTATACAGTTAGTAAATTATGTTACATATAGTCTACCCTATAAACGAGTGCACATTTTACACAGCTGGCAAATGTAATTTCAGAAATTTAAATGAATAGCATTTCATTTTTATAAAACAGTGTTTTAATTTATGAGCAAGTAAAGATAAAAACAATGTTAGAAGCATAAAATATCCTGGAAATCACACAATGGTTCACATCGGACCACAAAAAACCTTACAAAAAAAAATGTCAGATAAGTGTACTTGTTCGTCAGATAGACTGTAACTGCTGCCATAGGAAATGCAAAAGCCCCAAAATTAAATTAGTTTTACATTTAAGAAAAGGTGCAGTACTTAGTATTTATTTTAATTATTTATACAAATAGTACAATATGTTAATGTCTACAGTAACATTGTTCTATGTAAAAGTATCCCACTGTTGTGCCAGCTCCACCTCAGCTCAATGAGCCTGATACTAATCATGGCTAAGTACATCACACTAGTTTACTCAAGACTGATATAACTGTTATGAACTCCTGCTTGCACAATTTATTGGTTACTAATCATATGCTGCTATTTAACAAAACTGCTTTTTACCAACCAACTTCCTCCCTCTTCAAAAGTAACCATGCCTCATTGTGTGTCACCTTGTAATTCTGTTATAAATGTAATATTGTACATACAGTATATCGGCCTCTATGTATAAAATGTTTTGCACTTTTTTAAAAATATTTTTAAAGGATAAGGAAGGAGGAGGTAACCTTGGAGAAGTTATATTGCTCCAAGATGAGAAGTGTCCTCAACAACTTGACAGTTAAGGAAAAGAAAATTACAGGTAATAACAGAAATTATTACTTTTGTGCACTGCAATAAACTGAAAATTGGTATGTGCTCTTTGTGTTTAGTGGACATCTTTCAATCATATAACTGTGTGTGGCTGTTATTTGTCTTTCCATTCAAGGCAATAAGAAATTTCCAATTGAATAAAATGTGTACTATCAAAATTTAGTTCAATAATATTATTTTCAAATTTTATCACTGAGTTAAGAGTTCAACAATTTTGGTCAAGGATATAAGGCTTCTTCTACAGTGACATCGAAGCGGATACATATAAAAAATCTAAACGTAAGGCACTCTAAGTTTGTTATACAGCGGGACCTACACGGACGTGGATACACGTGCAAAAACATAGAGAGCTGGTCAACTCTGAACTTTACACATCTGTGCTAGCATGTAACAAATAGCAATTGATAATTTAGCCTTTGCCACCATTTTTGTTTACAACATTTTTACACATTGAGTTTTAACCATTAAAATCGCCTTCATGCACTGTACAGTATTTACAATAATTATTTGTAACCAAAAAGACTATGGAATATTATTTTGTGAAGTACCACTTTAAAAATGAAACATACAAAATAATTTTTTTTGTAAAAGATTAACTGAATTTTGTAAAGTAAAATTTATGTGGGTGTTTAACATTTCTATTTCCACAGAAAACATGTACATGACCTGGCTATACTTTTAAGTAATATACTAAACTATTTACCATTGTAAAATTAATTTTTCATTAATGTCAGAAATTTACATTAGGAATAATTTTAGTTTTACAGGTTGCAAGTCTGTATGTTTTTGCATGCATTTTCATTCATTCTAGTAGAAGATAAAAATTGTTTTGCTCTGTGTGTCTTTAATTTGTGTGTTATGCATCCACTTTCTAATGCTTCAGTGTCACTGTAGAACTGCCTAACTGATTTTAGCAATATCCAACTCAATGTTGTCAACAAAGAAAAGTGTATAAAAATAACCTAAAAGCATCAGGTGAAACTGAGGTGAAACTATTGAATATTTTCAAGATTACCTTTTAAAAGGTTATTTCTCTTTTAGGAACAAATTTTCTATTGTTTATATTAATTAGACATACTGCTACACATTTTTGTTGTTAATTTATTTTTGGCTGTGGCAACAAAAATATGCAAGTCAATAAGAAAATAATGTTTTTCTCCACATCTTCATTTTGGCAGGGTAAATTTGACATTCGTAAAATGCAGCGTTCTGTTATCTTTGACATTGCAACACAATCAGGTGTTCTCACAAAACTGTCCGGTATTTGTTTGGCAATAAGATACCACAGGAAATACTGTACATAAAAAACTGTATGCACCTCTGTGATGGGTACCCTTTATAACAGCTAGAGCAGGAACAAAAATTACTATCAAAAATTTTAGTTATTTCAACTATGTTTGGAGCCTACCTTTGTAAACTCAAACGTAGGTACTGAAATATTTGCATTCCATACATTTTTAGGGCCCATTTTCAAACAAGTGACACGGCATTCAAGTTACTGCACACTGCCTAGGAGACTGGTCACAAATTTTGAAAGGAAAAAAAACCTCATATTTATAGGGTCTAACAACTAAACTTTAGTACTACTATTAAGATTAGCACCTAAGCAGCAATAAAATTGGTCTACTTGTATGTATGAACACGTGAAAATAACATGATAAATTTGAACGCTACTTTCCTGATAAATATATGTTTAAATCCAGTAAACTGCATATAAGCAGCACACACGGGCCAGGTGGTACAGTGTTAAGTGGGGACACAATTACACAATTGGTATGATGCAACACAAACGTTACGCCTGGCAGTCACAGATGCAGTGATGTGTGGCATCTGTGATACCATATGTTCAAAGTTTGGTCACCAATTTTAAGGCGTTTCCCAACTATTGTCACCCCAAGAGACTTATACAAAATTTCTTGTCTCAGTGTCGGCTGTCTCGCAACAGGATGTTTTAAACGTCAATCATTTACAACCTGTGTGTGTGTGTGTGTGTGTGTGTGTGTGTGTGTGTGTGTGTGTGTGTGTGTGTGTGTGTGTGTGTGTGTGTGTGTGTGTGTGTGTGTGTGTGTGTATATATATATATATATATATATATATATATATATATATGTACACACATGTGTGTGCGTGTTTTTTTGTATATTTGTTTTACTTCTGATGATTGTAAAATAGCCTACCTTTGTACGGTTTTACACATACTACATGCATATGCAAGTGTGCAATGAAATAATTATGGGAATAACTGATTGAAAACAGACTTGAGAGTCTTCAGATGATAGTGAAAATTATGATACGTAATATTGAAAAGTCTCTCTGCTCTTACTCAGAGTGAAATTTGGCAGGAACTTCAGACATAACAGTAAACGTGATTAAAAGGCCAACAACTGTTGCATGAACGTCGGATAACGATGGACACGCACCCTTCTATGATGCTGTGACTTTTAAACAAATGACAATGAGCACAATTATGGTTATGAGATGTCATCACAAGATTCTGGATTTACAAATTAACATTGCAAACACTGGCTTGTCATATCAGCTCGCATCATTCGAGGCTGTGTATTATTTACACAAGTCGTTAAATAAACATCAGAGTAAAAGGCTATATTTTCGTCACTTGATGGTTTTGAGATTATCAACCATAATTAATTTACATGCAATGGTATATTATTCATGTAAATTCTTGACTTGTTATGTTATGTTATTTTCCAAACTTTGTTGTGATGCTGGCAGTAACATATGTCCTTACTTGTAAAAATTCCCCAAGCAGCTGAGTACTGTGCCTATTAACTAACTGTTGTGGTACATAATAAAGCTCTTAAAGTTTTGTTATTAATGGCAAGACCTATATACTCAATAATTTTTGCGGATGGTCTGATTCATTCACAGACAATTGGGTTTTTAGCTGTTCATTAATCAACTGAGGTTTGGCCCATTCACTATTGTTTACAGTTTCATTAAGGCTTGCAGTGTTTCATGGTTAGCGACAAAATTATTGAATTTAAATAATGCCAGCAATATACGTACTAAACCTATTCTTGTGATCTACCAGTAGATCACAATTGTCATGTTGTCGACCCCTATGCATCTGATCCTGTGTACTGTCTAGCAGACAGAAAATTCCCATTACAGTTAAATACATTAGAAACTACAATATCACCAGCAAAGTTGTGATGAATCTGTTTTAAAGATTTCATATCAAAATAGTGTCATCACAGAGTGTGTTGCATATTTATTATGTTGCACAAGCACAAAAAATTGGAATAGTACTTATTTTCAGCAAAATCAAGTATTCAATGTTATGGCGATTATTAAATGTTGGCCTACACGTTATGTGTCCATCAACATATATTATTATATAAGTGAAACAATTATTCATAAAGCATTAATTTCATCGCATATCTGTAGCATTGGGATGAGAAATAATAATGGTTACAGAATAGTACAGGGATAAAAGCTGAAAATGAACCAATCATAAAAAATAATCACAGATTCCACACTGGAGTGTCTTGGGTGACTAAATGCCACAGTCTCACAGAAAACCACAAGTAGAAAATAATATTATTAAATTCTTAATAAAATAAATGTTTTAAAAATTATTCCATATCTAAATTACTATTCACCCCTAATACAATGTCAGTTTACATTCCCCGTTCAGAAGTACAACACATCTTTACACAAAAGCAAGCAATACAGCAGGATACTAAATATTTGTATGTTAACTGAAGTAAACAGAAAATGTTTACTACTGTTAACAGCAGACCAAAATCATTGCTGTAAAAATTATTTTTCATGTATAATTGGCTTCATATAAAACATCACACTTTTATTTACATATGATAGAAAAGATACAAATCTATCAAAATATTTTAACTTAAAACTTAAGTTCTAAACATAAAACAAAAAACAGCTATTATTTGAAGCAGAATAAATACATATAACCCAACAATTTTGATATTTAAGAATAAACCCTACAACAACTAATTACGCCTAGTTCATCTCTATCAAGGCAAAACTACTCTACCAGTCATTCTTTTCAAGCCAAAGCTTAAAAATAGTGGAAATAAATTTTATTAAATAAAGAAAATAATCTTACTGACTTTCTCATTACTACTAAAAATTCTGAAATATGGTAAAGAAATATTGGTCCACCTAGAAAAATTTACTTTTCAGTTTTGTAAATGCATTATTAATATTAAGAACTTAAATTTAAGAAAATTTTACAAGTCTCATTATTACTGCACTATATGATTTTTATTACTGATCATCTACGCCAACTAACACAAAACAGGAAACTGATAGATGCCCACTTAGCTACATTCTGCCAATTGAAATTAATGTGACACAAATCCGTACATTTACAGCCCTTGCGTAATAAAGCAATAAGATGAAGCCCTTTCCCACACCTACTCGTGACTTGCACGATCAGCACTGTACTGGAATACCAAAAAAACACCAAGCTGTGGCGTCACACTTTAGTGGTCATTTGATGCCGTCAGCACCTCGGAGGCAGGGCAGTCCCATCGCAAGTGCACCTCCGGAGTCAGGTTTGTGATGTGCACATGAACCGCTTGATATTTCTCAAACTTGGGTGGGATGGGACACAGTCTGTACTGCACCTCATCTCCCGGGAGAGGAATATATTCACCTTCGATACTGCCAACAGCAATGTGAACTGTTTAGAAAGTCTACAATTTACAAACCAGTAATCCTTAAAAAATTTGTAATGTGTACAAATATCATGAGGCAAGAAATCAAAACAGTTCACTTTCCCTATCAAATATGGTCCAGTTTCAGAGAAATAATAAGACATACACAGCACATCAAAGACATGATATGAAGCAGACTTCTGCAATGGTCTTTATTTCAGCACTATAAGATGACCAATGAGGTACAACATACAGTACATAGTCACCTCCTGACTATCTGTGATAGTTGAAAGGGCAGTGAAACCCTTTTAAGACGTTTCCCATTTAAGAAGTTTCCTGCTTAATAAGTTAAATAAATTTGCACCTTGAAAGTTGGAACGTCAACTCACGTTCCAAAGAAGGACATCAGACTTGACCAGACAAGCCATTGGCCAACTTGGGACCAAAAACGAAACCACTGTCGCATTTCAATGATGTGCAATACTTTTACATTTGTTAAATATGGCAAATGTAGAGTATTTTTGAGTTTCAATAGTGATAAGAATTGTTTTACTGTACTTCATAATGAATTGTTTTTGTTAGCAAAAAATTAGAAGCCAAAGAACTAAATCTACTTTTATTTTGATTGTTTATGTGATGTAGAATGCATAATGTATAATATCTGATTCAACAAATTTGGTTTTCAATTTTTTACTACAATTTTTTTTTAGAGGACGTATGTTCAGAGATGGTCACATTTTATAGGTTGATGTTACGTTCGTGTTAAGACGGGACAAAAACAGATCCATAATCGACCTGCAGGATGATATTAATGATTGCTTGCCAGCATATTACAGATCCCCATAAAAATAAAGCAATTGTGTTATTAAAAGCCAAATAATGATTATTGCTGTGATTGCAGAATTAACCTTACTAACACTCTGCCTAGGTCACAATAAAAAAAACTTGAAAAATTCCTCAATGTATTTCTTTCAGTGTGTACCAGAGCATGGAAGTGAAACTGAATAGGGTCTACAAACCTTTTATTTAGAGTAAACTACTGCATATGTACTGACATTAAAATATCACTGTAAAATATAGTAATATATTAACAGAAATAATATTTGCTGTTAATTGCTGCATATTATAATGTTAGATAAATGTCAGACACACTCATGTATTACCATAAAGTTATAGGTTGTGTGTGTATACATTTTAAATAGATACCTAAACCAAATCGACAACCTCAGTAAAACAGGATAACATGGAACATTAAAAAAAAAAATTTCCTGCAAATGGCAGCCTTGAATAAAAAATTTCACATGTAAAAAATTACAAACAATGAAAGTCTGTATGAAAATACATTAAATTTTACTTCCAGTAGACACACACAAAAATATAAATTATTGAGAAAGTGTTCCAAGTTACGTTACCCTCTTTTATGGCATGTGATTTTGAATAAAAAATATATAAAAAAACATGGTTACAAAAACACTTATGTACAAAAATTGGAAGCATATTAAATTTTTAAAAAAGTTTGACGCACCACAGTCACATCACTCCATTATTCCTCCTCATGGCCTCCTGACGGTGCGAACTACCCTACTCCCCCTGAAGCCTTTGTCTACATATTGCCTGGGTCGCCAGTAGGGCTGCCCCTAAGTGTACGCCACCGACGCAACCCACTGAGCAGCTAGCCTAATACGTCACAGCCATCATCCCTCACGGCTGGCACGCATCACGTAAGCGCACCTCCACCCCTGCGAGTTGGGTGTTAAGCGATAGCACCTGTCACTTCCCCGCTCACCCCAGGCCGGTGCGCACAGGGCCGTAAATTTTTGCCAGTTGACATCACGTTGGTGACCCCTCCAGCCCTTGTTAAGAGCTTATATGAAAGGTTGCAGTCTACAAACAAGTGCTCCTCCGCTGATCATCCACCGAACTTTAACTCGGAATCCGCGCACACGCTGCCGGAGACCTTCGCTGCTGCCTGCACCACGCCAAGAAGACACCCGAGCAGGAGCTCTCGGCCACCCTCAGCCATGTATCCGCATCGGGATTGGCAATGGTCTCTCTCTCTCTCTCTCTCTCTCGATTTTAGCAATAAAAACAGTTCCACTGAACCCGTGTCCGCCCTTCAACCCTAGCCTCCCTACCACACCCCTCCAGCCCCCACCTACCCTTCCTTGGATACTAATCAACCCCTCTGGCTGCAGAGTTCGTCGATAGGAGTGCATCTTGCTTCCCTTAAGGCATTTCCCTAATCTCACCTGGGTAAAGTAAGGAATCGCCGGTGCTGAGCTGTACCAGTCGCTAACCTCTCCGGGGGTTGAGCGGTATGTAGCTAGTCCAAGGCTTTCACCTTGGGAAAGGCCCTCTGTGAGGTGAGCTGCCGACCCTGCTAGTGTGTCCATTTGCATAGCTAGTGCTACGGCCCTCACAGCACCTGGAACCTCTTGACAGGTGTTGGCACCACACCAGGGCACCTTGCATCGTCCCCTTGGAAGCCGCCCATGGGAATTTTCTAGCTCTACCCCTTTCTGTCATCTTGTAATGTCGGGATTAGGTATTTCCTCACTTTGAACCTAGCCTAAAGAACCCGATGCCCGGCATAGGGCCGGAAGGCGACACAGGCAGAGGGTCGCCTCGGTCATCAGAAGGCAGTCAGACGAGGTGAGGTCCACTGCAAGGGTCAACAGTGAATGCCGCACCTCTCGCACCACGTCGTGGGAGCTACCTCCAGGAAGTAGTTTCAGCATCCCGAGGGAGAAAATATTTCGAGAGCCGAACTTACCTCATACTTCAACCTCCGTCCATCACCAAAGACTCCCTTCATGGAGCCCCCTCGCACCCTGCTCTCAGGGGCAAAGTTAAAACGCCATCTGGTATATACTCAGATCTACCTACCACCTCACCGGCATCAAGTTTTTCTTGGTGCCCAACATGGGGCCAGAGAAGTACCGTTAGGTCAACTCAAGAACCAGCATGCCCCTGAGATTAAGATTCCCAACACACACTACATCGACTTTGGGAGTCATCAGCCAAAATCGCTTGGCGCCCAAAACCCACAGCACACCCCTTACCAGGTACCCTAAAGCCCGAGTGCAGCTATAGACAGCCGAACGGACTCATCCCTTCGCTCATTGTGCAATCAGCGGCCGGAATAGGTAGGTCAGGCACTGTGCCTTCGTGCCGCACCTCACGGCAGTGACAAGTCCCATCCCCTCATCTAACAAGCTGCCCACAACAACCACGAAGTATGCAGCATCAGGACAATGCACCAGTATTATCTAAGTCCAGTGTGCCGTGTACCACACCAATGGAAAGATGGCAAGCCTCACTGAGCCACAGAAGACTCAAAGATTCCAAGGTCCACTCAGTGCCAGCTCTACGCAGGAGAGCAGAGCAGCAGCCAAAAGAAGAGAGCAACTGTTTCCATACTACCACTCTGCTGGCCCCAGAGCAAGTCACAGCACCAAGAGCACTAGAGACCCTACCTTCTGCCGGCCAATCAGTTCACCCAAACGACCCAGCTTCGCCTACACACGCTGAAGATAAGTCAACCACTCATCCATCAACCCCGCCCAGCGAGCATCAGTGTTGAAGGGAGACAGCACGATGCAGTTCAACATGTCACATCGGCCGATGCAGCCCCACCTCAGTGCAGCACGCCATCCTGTGTACTCCTTCAGCCAGTGACAACATCCACGTGCACACCAAGCAAGGCTGGGGCCCCTTTAAATACACGTGGGTCTAAATACACAATTTCTTGGAGCCACCACGATTTTCCTGTTTTGGGAACAGTGTGCCATGCAGCGGCTGTGAGAACTACACTCTTGTGCGTTTAGAAATAGTGCGCACAGTCTTAGGGGGCACCTCAGTCTGCCATGTGCCAGGTGAGAAGTAGGTACAGATAGGAGGGGTGGGTTTCGGTGGCTATGCAAACCACAACCTTGAGGATAGGCTGGTGGGCTTTGGTGGCTATACAGACCACAACCCTAAGGTAAAGGAGGGAGGGGGATGCCTAGGGTTGCTCTGTAGACGAAGCCCTAGACTGTTGAAGCTACTGGCGAGAGCTCGCCCTTTTATACCTCTTCTAGGAATTAGGTACACTGTTAGAGTGCGCCGGGATGGCCAGGACAGGGGTAGCATAGGCTGCCTTCTGATAGCAGGTGGGCCACCCCGACATGCACAACTTCTTTGTAACAAAAGACTTCCCTGTTCAAACATCACATTTCCCACTGGCTTACACTCATGCGATGTTGCTGTTTAAAAATATAAAACAACCTACATAACATTCAATATACAAACATTGAAAGTTTAAATACAAAAGTTCACATTATTTAAATTAAAAACCAGTGAAAGATGCTATTATTCAAAGTCCTGTTATCAAAGTCCATATGGCAATACGTAAAACTCTGTTAAGAAGTTTCTGAAGGGACTGAAATATTTGAACTTATTAACAAGGAAAAACTTCTTAAAAGGGTAAATTTACTATTGTAGTAATGGAAGTGGTAAATATAATTCAAACTTATTATAGGGGAAAACTTTTTAAGTGGGAACTTCTTAACAGAGTTATACTGTATCTGTTTGCGGCTCACACATTTATTTATCAAAAAAATATCAAAATATACACACATCATAAATATACACTCATTATAGATACCTTCCTTACCCGCAACACAGGTTTTTATTATTTCTTACTGGTCCTGAAGAGGCGAGAAAAATAAGGTGAGATCTACCCTTAACAGAAATTGGGAGGCAAGCTTAAAGAATTCTTAAGGGTGCGCTCAGCGGCAATGCATCACCACTGTGTAAATATTCCCGGCCCTCACTGTGTTAGTGCAGAGGCCAGCCAACCAATATTTTTGGTTGCATAACACTGATAACAACAGAAAGCACAATGACAATGAATGAATAAGGAAATTTATAACAGGATTGAATGATAAAAAAGAGGAAAATTAATAAATACCAGGATTCTACACTTAAAAAAACAAGCTTGGGTAGCTAACGTGGGAAGGTGTGAGGTGCGAGGCAAGGTCAAATAATGTAACACATGACCAGTCAAGCTACTTGCTGCAAGGCTGCTTCACGTGATCTCACCATACAATAGAAATAAAAAAAATTTTTATTTAATGCAATATTACAAATAATTTTTTATTTTACCGCTACTACATACTCTTAGGCTGTGGGGTAGCCTTTAATTATGCATTACTGCATTTTGTCTTCATTTAATTAAAACTGTATTACTGTATATATTTTTTTCTTGGCTTCTTACAATATTGTTGTAAAAATCACTGACGTCATTGGATCCATGGCCATAGGATTAGTGTTTTACTGTAGTATTTCTGTTAGTGTAATAAATGTATTTTTATGATCATTACTGTCAAACTTTCATGGTATCAGGTGAAATTTCTGTAGAAACGTATTGTATTTGAAATCTTGGCTAGTTGAAAAAATGATATGGTCCTTAAACTATGAACTAGTAAAAATTCCAAAATATTATACATACATAGCTATACCCTACTTAATTATATGCTACGATAATGAACACTTAAAACATTACTTTTTTTCTCTTAAATATTCCAGTAGTTGGCAAAATATGACTTTAAATATTTCATTATTTATGTACTTACTATTATCTTCAAAATGGCAACCCTAAAACAAAATACAGCAGCATTATAAATTCAGTGCTTATATGTCAAATTTGGTTATAATTGGTCCAATGGTTCCTAAAACATTAATAAGCTTCTAAAATTTTATAAATATTGCGGTTTTGAAAATAAGACCCCAACTTCATTGAAAATGTAAGTAACATTTGTAACTGTTAAATATACAAGGATACAGAATATTAAAGAGGAGAACACTGGGGGTAGAGAACATACATAGTGTGTTTAGATCGTTTTGTGGTGACAATTTATAACAGACAAATCGGTCCAGACAACAATTTATATAAGGCACATGAAACATTTATAATTGTGTATTTTATAAAGAGGAGGCAGTAACTTAACATCTGGTTTCTGTTACAGTTTCAGCATAGATTTGATTTCCTGTGCCAAGAAAAGTAAATTAATCAGATAGATTTTAAAAAATTTCATAATAATACTTACTCGGAAATATGGACAAATAGGTCCTCACCACCTCTGCTGGGAGTGATGAAGCCATGTCCTTTGGAGCGTGAAAACACTTTTACTGTTCCAGTTTCGACAGGATTTTCAAAAGCACGAGCAGACCTGAATAAAACAAGAAAAACAGATATGGAATACAACAAAAAAAATTGTTCTGTGATCATTTAATAGTAATTTTATATATATATATATATATATATATATATATATATATATTATATATATATATACACACACACACACACACACACAAACATGTACATAAAGTTTAAACCACAAGAAGGCAGCACTGCAAAAATTTTTTAGCAGCAAGAAATGACAACAGAGTATTAGAGCAGGCAACACTTTACACAGAAAGAAAGTAATATGTGTGTATTTTACATGAAAACAGTACCTATAAGTCAATTATCATGATGGGCTTCTACAGTTTATGTCCCCTCCCACAAATATGCACACGTGCACGGATGCATGCACACACTCACACACACACAGAGAGATAGAGCCAGTGAGACTAGTGATGGTTGCTCATTCAAAACGAACAACTCACCAGAGTGGCTCGCGAGTCTCTCTTCTACAGAGAGTGGTTTGCGAGTCACGAGCGCCCTCCTTCCTAAGTTATTGAGATCTGAAAGTCGAGATTTAGTAATCAATCTCACAGTCACTATTCATGGTTACTCTCCTGCATAGGAGATAAGGAAACTGCAAGCGTAGCCTTATTTACCATGTTCTAAATATGCCGCAGTTCGAAGTTTTCAACAAGCACCAAGTAGAAAATTCTAGCAAAGCATTACTACGCACTTCTGAAAAATTCTTCCAAATTTCACTTTTTTTTTCGTAATGTTGAACTTTTAGAGCCATTGCTGCATCCATGAGAATTAAATCAATGTAGTAAATAATAAAACAATTAAAAATATAATTTTTAGTAAAATAATTATATTTTCAGGTATATTTATTACAGCGCAGAGTAGTGAGTTGCTCTCGGATGTTTTCTGTGTCTTAAGAGTTCGAACTCTCAGATCGTTTTGTTCGTGTGTGTTTAAAGAGCATAAAGTGTAGAGCTGCTCTGTGCTCGCGGCTCGTTAGTCGTTCGTGAGTGACATGAAAACACAAGACTCTGTAGTGCACTGTGCAACTATTCTGCACAAACTTCCCACCCCTCTTCTTCTCTTCCGTTACTGCAGGCGAGCTGCTTTGTCTCTCTCAGCTCCTCCTTATCGAAAACTAGATGAATCGTTTGAATGACTCTCTGCCAAGCATGAGCGCTAGGGAACTTGTACTGGCCTTTCCGCCCAGTCCTCATACATATCAAGCTGTGAATGCATAAACATTGACTCTGCTTTCTCCCAGAAGATTGGTGAATTTGAATCTGTGAGCCGCCGTGTGTTGTCCTAATGAACTCGAGACGTTTTCCCCCCCCCTCTCCGTTCCCGACGTCAAGAATGTGCTTCGGTTACGCTCGGCCGTGGTCGG